>JAMKCH010085015.1:0-42695 GCA_023653785.1 Ophioderma brevispina
CCATTATGTCAGCCATTTAACGCTGTTTGTTGGCTCAGGGTATTTTCCGCTGTACAGAAATAGCCAGGGAATGCCCACTGCGTGGTACCCGATACGCGCAAGGCTCTTTGTTGTTTCATTGGAATCGCAGTGGTTGGTGTACGACAGGATGATCAATGAAATTCACATATTAATTAACCAATCGGAGCCTGGAAAATCGGCCCCTAGCAACGTTGTTTACAGGTTTTCCCAAGTACACTGACACTCTGCCGTCCCAAATTGGGCACACTATTTCCAAATTTGGAATCGGTGGAATTTCAGCTTTCAAACGATACCAAATTTGTGTAGGTAGAGCTTGCATACTTTGGTATACGAGGGACGAAATGAGGGCTAATATTGCGCGATAGATTTTGCACAACTGTCGTACTTTTGTGAATTTTGAGTCAAAAGTGAATTGATATGTCTTCAGAAAAATGCCCGTTTCTCTGGAAATACACAAGATATGACAAAAATTCGAACATAATCTGAAAGAAAAGATCCTAAAGTATAGCATCGCACTTAAAACTCAATTTCGAAAAAAATCACCCCCGCCGGCTATTTTTGCCCATAACCCTGGTTTCGTATTTACCGACATGGAGCCTGAGTGGGGGGATGAATTTAGTATTCTGCCACCACTAAAATTTGGCACCTTTAACATGCTGTTTCAGTCCGTTAACGTTTGCCGAATTCGAGCCTGTGGCAGAATACTAATTCTTTCCCTGAGTGGTACGATCGTGTTCACATATGCATGTATGTTGTATATGTATACAGATAAAAGGTTTTTTTGATGACAATTCTATCATTACATTATCTTTTCCTTCCACTTACAATAGCATACAAATAAACCATGTATAGTATTATCTACAAGTAAAACAGGTTCAGAAATCAATTGTGTTAATCACTTCTAATAGAAACTGACACCATATACTAGAGTATGGGTCTGATGCTTCGATCCTAGCAGGATCTTCATCAAAAGCAAACCTAAACTGACACCAATAGACCTTATTTGGCCCTTTTTCCTGCACATAACCGGGTAAAATTGGTGTGAGCGCTATCAGCGGTACTTGGCCAGTAGTCAATCTACCTCACTTTTGTTATTTTTTAATCCTGAAACGAGGCAAACTGACTAGTTGAGCATTGGCAATGACGTTAAAAATGGCTTTATACCATCAATGGCAGGAGAGGGCCAATTACGGATAAGGAATTTGTCGTAAGTGCACTTACGTCTCCTTGCTAGCGTCCTCTTCTTTCTTTCTGTTTCCTGCGAGGCAATGGACATGAGGTTTCCACCTGTATATACAGCATGTCTCCCTGACTTTGACAACCAGTTAAACTAAGCTGGTAGGACTCCTTGTTTTCACCTTCTTTTCTTCTTGCTTTTTTCGCATGCAACTTAACCTGTAATGACAACAAAGTTCCCTAAATATTTTACAAAGTTTTGAATGTAAATGAAACTTTTATTATTTACAAGTTTAAACCAAATTTTAACTGATTTTTATGATTTCACATATTTAAAAAAGCCAAGCTACACACCCATATACCCACTCAAAGCAGATCCCATTCTCTCATTTTGTCTAGCCCGCTTGCTTCTGGTGAGTTGACCCAATCATTTTTGGTGCTGCTTAACTCTGTTAAATGTACACATTATAATCAAATCATATCTGTAACTTCCCATATTATCTATTCAAAACTATCAAAACCCTAATGCAACAAACAATGATACCTAGAAGGCAAAAAAAGAAATTGTTTTATTGAATAACGGGCCAGTGCAAAATAGGATAGGGCGGGGGCTGATTTTTTTTTTTGAATAAGCATTACTACATCCAATCATCACACATAGTCTATTAATTTTTAATCTTTGATATTTTTGATCTCTTATTATTTTGAAAATCTTAAAGAGAAGTTGCCCAAGTTACAAAAACATACACCAGAATCACAAAAACACAAAAAATATTGAGAAAATCCGTTTAAAAATCAGGGTTAAAAACAACTTTGAAAATAAGATTTTTGAAATCAATAAAAAAAATTAGGGTAAGGTATCCTTTTGTACAGGGCTGATTTTCAAAATTAGGGTCGCGGGCGGGTTACTCCAATACAACATTTTTTGGGGGGGGGGGCCCACTATAACACATGCAGTTAAACAATAGACTATCCACCATCACATTCATATTCAAGAAAGCTCCCTGTCATAACTTCCTGTAGAAATTCCTGTGCACATCAAATTATTGCTCCTGTTAATCTGACAAAAAAAAACTTGCATTTCAGTTTTCTGTGGGTGAGAGCTCTGTATACAATTTTGAGGTCAATTTTGGTGTACCCCCCTATAAAAAACCATTTAGACCCTTGTCACATTTTGCCCACATACTTACGCCAAAAAGCAAAACCAAATGCCAACATTGTAAAATAAGGCAAAGAGACGAACAAATTTCAAAACTGGTTTCATTCAACAAAATTGGAGCCATGGGTAATGTTTACCCCAGGATAACCTTAAACGTTCAGAGGGTTATACCGCTTTAACTAAGGTCGGAACCTAGACAAACTATAAATAAGCCGTTTTTAAATCCTTATAACGAGACCAATGTATTGGTAGGTCATTACATTTCAAACACAGCAATTTTGACTTAATTTCAAATTTACCCCCTGTACTAATCTAATTTTACCAATACCCCACCCCTTTTTGTTACAATATTCCCCACATTTCCCAGAGGTTGGACCCCACATTCTGATTCAGCACCTTTCAAACTATTGAAAATCTTAAAAAAATCTTCAAAACCTTTTCCCCAAACTTTGAGAAAAGGATTCTCATTTACAACTTACTATATACTGCCTTTCAATCATCATCATAAATATGAGTTTCTGCAGACAATTGTCTTTTGAGGCGCGCGTGCGCGAATCGGGCGCAGTCGCGCATCTAAAATGCTTTGAGTGAGTCCGGGCGTTTTATCGCGCATCCTTTGTTAAAAGCCGTCTGCGAGTTTTCTATTCTACCTTCGTATTTAGCCGGCACCCACGCAAAATACTTCCTTTGGCAATTTTAATGATAACTGATCACGGGAACCTAATGCTTTATAATCAACCAGTTCAAACACGCAATTTCAGATAGTGTGAACGGCTGTAAAATCGGTGCCGAGAGCAAAAAATCTGCGGTTATATTAAATTTACTCCAAAATGTATCGGAACTCCAATGGATATACCGCATGGACGGTGTAAGAAAAATGAACACGGACTATGTGTAAATAATGCATGAAGTAAACTTCGTAAATTTGAAGCTTCGACTGTTAATAATCGCACATGTTTTTTGTTTTGGATGAGCCAAGTTTTGATAGTCTACGATGGCGCCCTCGCGAAAGAAAAGTTGAGGGGTCTTACAAACAGTACGGAAGTAGAATTTAGATAATTTTGTCCGCCTGAAGAAAGAATCGATAGACGGTACCACCTTCATGGGTCAAATTGATTTGTAAACTATGTACGAAACATGTTCAAAGAAATGAAAGGTGCCGGGGACAGGCGTCGCCGATTACAAGTAAGAACAATACTTGACAATGACACACGTTTGATGGATACGTTATCAAACATCGTGAATCGCCATTATTATGAAAACGTGACTGACCCCCATTAAGTTGTAAGATAATTCTGACTAAATATGACTGACGGTTGCCGACTTAGGTTCTACTTGTTTACTGATAATGTTTTTGACTGTTCGTGCATGCCCAGGTTTAACTCTCCCTAGTCTAGACTATGATATCCCTTTCAAAATGAAAAAAAAAACTTTCCGCTCATGTTCGAGGTTCAAGGCCTGGTAATAATTCTTTGAAAAGTGATACACTGAATGATAACATCTACATATGGTAATTTGATTAAATCCTGAGTGATCTAGTATTTAACTAACTTGTACTAAACTCGATTGCAGTAATTAACAATGCGTATTGCTACACCTAATTGAAAATGCATACGTTAACTGCTTCTGGTCCCAACTCAGTTGCCGTTCCTGCTTGCTAGGCGCTCTCATGCTTTGTAAAAGCTCTCTCCAGCCAGAATTTGGGAGCTTTTAAAAAGCTCTCTGCAGCGCGCCTCAAGGAGCCAAAATGAGCTTTTTAATGCTCCTCTGAAAATTTCAAAAGGACAGTGTCTGATTCGTATTCTGAAATACTTACATTAGTATTGGCGTTGGATGTAGCAAGAGTTCACTTTCCACACTAACCATACTGCTGGCACTAGGTGCTGGTCGCCTTGTTGCTGAACCAGCTGAAAGCAAAAGGGAATATACTATTCTGTCTGTTTTTTTTTAAGTGAATTAAATAGTATGGCAAAATGGCAACAATAAAGGCAGTAGAAATTTTTACTTATTCTCCAGTTTTAGACAAGGATGAATATTTATTCATCTTTCCCTGGAGATGGCTAGTGCACATGTTGAAAAAATGTTGAAAAAAAATGTGCGGCTTGGCCGGATTTGATCCGGCGACCTCCGTGCTGGTAATGGACACTGCGGTTGGCCTTTCTAATCCTGGCCAGCGCCATTTTTTTTCAACACTTACGTGCGCTGGCCATCTCCAGAGAATGATTAATAAATATTTGATAAAGAGGGAGTAGTTATTATTATTAGTTTCCCCTGCTATCCTTCGATGGCCAAAAGTATGGAAATGAGCCAATGTTTCCGCTTATTGATAAATTGTGGCAACCCGCAAGGTGTAAGTCACAGCTGTAATTGCAAAAACACAAAAAGCTGCCATGAAATGAAGACATCACTCAAAATCAATATCGGGTGTGGATAAAACAAAACATTTTTAAAAAAAAAAAAAAAAAAAACCATTATTTTTTTTAATCACTCGCGATACATCATGAATGGACACAGTCAAGAGCCTCACATAAATCCTCACACAAGGACAGAGCATATGAAGAACCATCTCTCAGTTTAGTTATATACAAGATGCTAATTACGGAAATTTAAAATATACAAAATTTATGATGATGTTATGATCCTTGGCGATTTTAATATTTGTTTGGTTTCCTCTTTTTTATATACTCTTATAAATCTGAGATCTTATATTTAAAATATTTGGTACCTCACATTGAGTGGCTGATGCTATTATACCAAGGGGTACAGGAGGCTGGACAAAATGAACAGATCTGTCACTCTTCAGAGACACGCCATTGGGGGCGGGGGGGGGGGGCTTTTTTAAAGCCAAATACACATGCTTTCTCAGGGTTTTTTTTTAATCACTTTAAAGGTTTTGAGTGTTAGTTTCTGGTTACAACACAATTTTCCACTGCTAGTAACTGGAATATTGAAGGAATAATGCTCACACACATGCCACATTCATTTCTGCAGGGATTGAGCTTTCTTTCCTAATGAATTTCCTTTACATGTATATTCATCACAGCTTGTTTACTTCGAGATAGCCTTGCAACACAATAATTTGTACTACCATAAAATGATCAAATCAATAATTTGTTATTATTTTAATTGTTATTTAATCTGGAATTGTCATAAATGTCAGCTGTAAAGCAAAACAGAACATCAAACAACAATTCATCACAACAAACCCTTATCCCCAAAACAAACAACAAAACACCAATAAATTAAAAATTTAAATTTAACATTTAAAAAATAAAAATTGCAACATCCTACCTCTTCGCTCACTATATTTTTGATTACCACCAAATATGCAAGAAATTATTGTGGTTTTTTAATCGTTCTGTGCGTAAAGTAAACCAAATGTACTCCAGCATTTGCACAAATGTGCGCGCCATGCAAAATAACTCACTTGTCTCTTGCGTTGGTCTTGGCCCTACATTATCCCATACACCGGCTGTAGATTCTCCAATATCAGTTCGCAACATTTTGAGGCCCCGCCTATTTGGTGGTAATCAAAGTATAGGCCAGGTAAAAGGCCATTTTTTTTCATCAATCCAGGTTTTGAAAAAGGGAGGAGGTGGCACCCCCATTTTTATGGTGAATTTTCCAAGATGGCAACTATTTTTTCCCTCAAAATTAGGTAGATAACGTTTCATATAACAGTCCCATTGATGCAAATGAGGTATTGCCATGCCATTCATTCCGTCAAGATCGCTACTGCACAATGTCATACAGCACATGATGGAATCAATTCGTAATACTCATTTGCAATCCTGGGACGCTTCAATGATGAAACTTCTACCCAAAATTACACGGAGTTCACTTGTTTTCCAGGTTGCCTGTTGTTTCTTAAACAACCACCACCCTTTCCCATGTTTTGCACTTGCTTTTATAATATTGGCTACCAGGGTTATAGCTCTGAGGCTACTCTGAGTGCCGTTTGTAAATCTGTAAAATCTACTATACACTTTTGGCACATATGGACAAACTATGAGTATTTGCCATTTATGTGGTATTTTTCATTTCATCACTGAAATAACGTGCTGGCCGGCGGGAACCTCCAAATGAACTGTGCCGGTCGGTGGGAGCAGGTGCCGGTCATGGCCGGCGGCGGCGTAGCTATATCCCTGTTGGCTACAAATTCATTGGAAAGGAAAAAAACAGACAATTTACAGATGTTTATCAATTTATGTGACTTTTGCCTAAAAGTTTTGCTAAAAGAAAAAACCGAGGCCAGGCACAAAGCCGGCAGGGCCTGAAAAACTGATTTTTTTTTTACTTGGTCTAAATTGAAACACTAATGTGATGCCATGGCAATTACAAGACACACAAGTTAACACTTGCAACAAAATCATACTCCCATTATTAACAACATTCAAATGTACACTGCATCTTATCAGACACAGAACAAAGCTGTGTGACAGTGCCATTGGCATTTGGGTTTTGATTTAATGCATACAGGTTTTTAAAACTTTTTCTTTTTGGTCCCTGGTAACTCTGCATGACAGAATGAAGCCTGTATGCAAATGTAAGCCTGTTTTCTCTTTGTTTTCCCAAGTGCAGGATCAATGAACTGCACAGTTGAACGTGCACTTTGAAAAAAAGTTTGTTTATGGTTGATTACCTCAAGAAAAACTTATGTCCCCAACCACGTCAGTTGATTCTGATCTAGCATGTTGGTATTGTTTGGCATCACAATACACCCACAAGCCACTGTAATATCTGTCTGTTATTCAAAGGCAGGGTAAGAAATAATCACAAATGCACTTTAATTTGAGCAATCACCACAATTGTAGTTTCACAACAATTATGCAATCGGCAATGTTGTTAAAAGTTCAAGGTGGGTGACCGATCAACAATCCTAAACTCAATCCAACTTCATTTTGATGTTATGAACAGTCCTCCAAATGTGGTCACATTTTGTTGCTAAAATTACTTTCAAACAGCTTGGACTGTTTTTTAATTCAAAATTACGTAATCAGATGTTTTTGGTGATATGCCTTCCATGTGAGGAGCAAACATGATATAGGACCAGATCGAATTCACACACCTTTAAGATTCATTAAATGACAACACTCAGAGATGTAACAGAGGAAATAGCCCCATATTTTCTTCGAGATTTAAGTTTACCACACCACCCCCCCATTTTCTAACAACAGAGAGGCGGTTCTTCGAACCGCAAGTGTCGCCTGGGTTGCGCGATCACTTGCTTTATAAGTTTGGCAATGATGATTATAGAAGGAGAACAATTTAATGGGAGAAATGTTAATACAAAATGACCAAAATTTGAAGTAAATCGGGCATAGTTGTTTAGCCAGCAGAGGGGCAAACCATCTGAAAAAGTTAACGGATGGTATGAAAAATACATCAACGGCCATTGGAGCGTAGTGTCGTCTGCCGTCGCGGTTTGTGATTGGGGTCAAAGGTGACATGCGGTCATAAAGGTCACATCAGGTCACCAAGGTCATATGGGTCACAAAGGTCACAGGGGTTGCATGGGGTAAACAAAGAGCCACATGAGATCCACCAAGGCACATGGGGTCGCTGAGATCACATGGGATCACAAAGGTCACATGGGGTCATAAAGGTCAATGGTCATAAAGGTCACATGGGGGCACAAAGGGGTCACATGGGGTTACAAAGGTCAGACATGGGGGTCACAAGGTCACATGGGGTCACAAAGGTCAACTGGGGCCACAAGGTCACGTGGGTTCACAAATGTCACTTGGGGTCAACAAGGTCACAAATGTGGTCAACAAGGTCCATGGGGTCCACAAGGTACTGGGTCCGACAAGGTCCCAATGGGGTCGACAAGGTCACATGAGTCACCAAGGTCACAGAGGTCACCCACCACCCCTCCCCCTCCTCGACCCAAACCCCAATGCACCCCACCCTTCACCCTCCCTGGCCACCTTCCCCCTTCCTGCACACCTCCCCCCCTCCCTGTAAGTCATCCCACCCCTACCACTCTCACCTGGCATCACCGATTGTGATGGCCCAAAGGTTACATATGTCCCACGGTCACATGAGGTCACCAAGGTCACATAGGTCACCACGGGTTACATGGGGTCACAAAATGTCACCAAGGTCACAAGAAGTCATCAAGGTCCACAAAGTCACCAAGGTGACACAGTCACCAAGGTACCAAGGTCACATGAGGTCCCCGCACCCCACCCCGCCGCACACCACCCCCCCTTCCTCGACGCATCCTAGCCCAATTCACACCACCCTGACCCCACCCAATTCATCACCACCCGCCCCCCTACCCGTTTCCCTTATGCACCCCCCCTTTTCCACTTCCACCTCCGCGCCCCAACCCTCGCCCCCCCACCCTCCCCCCTACCCCCAGTCCCTGCCCCGCGTCCCCCACCCCACCCCCCCTTAAAAAACTTTCCCCCCCCCCGCCCTTTCCCCTTCCCTCTTCTTTCCCACAAGATGTCAGGTAGAGTAGTTTTTCCATGTAGCAAGGAATTTTTGCATATCCGATTAACCATTATAGCGATACAGCAATATGCATTTAATAAATAGCCATTGTGCATACCTAAGCCGCATGTATCAGGAACTTCAAATGGCAAAGATGCGCACCATTATGGGTTTTCGCGCAGTGAAGGAATTTTTGCATACCAATGTACCCATGTCAAAAATATAGAGCGATTACGCTAATTTTGGCATATTAATTAGCTCATTTGCATATGTAATTTGGCCCGAAATATGCCCACATCTAATCAGGTCGAGACCTTCTTTAATTAAACCCTCTTTCCTTCCACCAAGTTACAACATCCATTTATACACCTTACGGAACTCCGATAACTGGCACACAACCTTGCGGTGAAAGTGTTATCATTTTGACGGGCCAAAATAAGCTAATTAATATTCAGAAATATGCAAATAAGCAGCCAAAAGCTACACATCATATTTTGGCACCTCACTCTATCACCCTACTACACAAGTTCAAGTACATCGGGCTTAGCGTTTAGCCAGCATAGCATTTCAAAAAAAGGTTACCCAAATGTCTGAAAAATATGCAATAGCTAATTAAATTTATGAATATGCACATAATGGCAGCAAAATGTTAACAATAATATTGTGGTCAACGCCCCAAAAAAAACACCCCTCTAATATCCCTATCAAGTTAGAAGTAAATCGGGCTACGTTTTTATCTCAGAGCATTTTTAAAAAGGTTAACCGAGTCATCGGACTGACAAACACACGGACACACAGACGCACGGACACACAGAATTTGGCTAGTAATGTGCCTATCATGAACATTCCGTTCAGGCTATCTACAGCCACAATGATACTTAAAATATGGTTTCTTGATGTTATCTAGCCATATTATTAACATATGATTTCAGAAATTTAAAAAAAATCCCATTTTCCGATTTTTTTCCCTCAAAAATCTGGAAATCCGCAATAATCTGGAAAAGTTACAATCTCTTAACTTGGAGGATTGTCTTAGACAAATAACTTCAAAACAATCCCCATCACTCACATCAACTTGATTAACTGCGATGAGAGATGGGATAAGCGAATTAAAAAACAAGCACATTAAAGAACACTCTCTGAGCCATCAACCAATTGACTCCCTTCATGAAGATCATCTTACCACTCTTAAGAGACATATGGTCTATGTTCTCATCCTTTGGGGCCAAGACAATGGGCACTGGATGGCAAGCATGCAACAGATAAATCAGTAGTTGTAAAGATGCATGCAAAAAAGCTTTATAGGATTTGAACATTTCCACACTCATAACAAAAACATTCCTCGCAATATGATGACCATGGCTATGAAATGGTTAATTAATGAACAATTTCCTAAGCCTACCAAGGGAGACTGTCATTTTCGTTGGTAAGGGGTCCCCAAATATTAGGGGACACAAACTGTTGACAATAGAAAATAGGTGGTCATGAATTTCACCTAAAAGTGTGACATCCCCATGTTTTTTTTTTTTTTTTTAAAAACAGTTGTTTAAACTTGAACAATTTCTGAAGAAAATGACAGCCCACCTTTCCTTATCATTATCTGAAAGGGTGAAATTACAGTTAAAAACACAAAACAAGCGATATACAACACCATATAAATTATTAACATTTCCCCCCTCCATGTTGCTGTCGTTTTAAGTGCCTACTTGCTTAGGGCAAACCCAGCTGGGCTAACCATGCTCGGTACGAAATCATGCCCCAAATACTTATGTATTTTGGGCATGATTTCTTACTGAGTTGAAATCCTTATTCTGCACACCCATCTCCACAGACATGCCGTAGGGTTTTATATATACAGTGTACTCCAGGGGCATAATGTAGGTCTAGAAATTCAAATGTGCAAGGGTATACAATATTGAGCAATGCATCATGGGATTGATTTAATTTTTTTCCACTTAACATTCTGATGCTGCCCCTAATAGATTTAGAAATATTAAGATACAGATTTTTTTCTTTGTGGTTCAGTTTATGTAAGCTATGAGTACTTTTCAAGATCCAGTTAAAAATTCAACTCTAATCAATGCCAAACACACCTATTAATTTGGGATCTTTGAAAGATAGTCCTTCAATGAAATCCTTATGCTAGTTACCAAAGCTAAAAAGTTAGCGAAAATTAAAAAAACAAACAAATCTTTAAATGAAAATTCTTAACAAGCAGCAAATATGAAGTGTTTCTTCTACTGACTTATACTAAGTAATCTACCTATTCATAAAAATATAATATATCATAATTCAAGACTGAACAAAGTAAAACAAACAGACAAACAAACACTTTAGAGAATAAAGAATAACATGGCATTAAAATGTTGCAAACTTAACAGCAAACAAAACAAACCATTTACCACTTGTGCATGTCTTTCCTCTAGTCAGAGTGGATTATCATCCTGGAAGAAAGGCTAATTTCACTGCAGTCAAAACATTCATGCAGCATACAAATACCACTGCACAGAGCATGTTGCAGAAGACATAAAATACATATACATTCTTAATTGTTCAAGGAAGACAAAGTAACAGGTATAGCATAGATTCCGTCTGCAACTGCTGCTTCTGTTATCTCCTATGCCTGAGGTCACACACTATCCCTTCCTCAATGTCAATGTCAAATTGGGGTCTAATCCCTGATATACCACCTTAAAGGTGCATTTCGTGATTCCAGCATTTTCTGTTTTATTCATGGTTCACTGGATATCCTTGCAAAAAGCTTATTTGCAAAACGTTAGTTGATTCTGATCTTGCGGTTTTGTGCTATGAGCGATTGTTTGTTTTCTACGGTCCCATAGACCACTGTGCTGTAATTTCTGTCCGTTTACAGACAAAAAATACAAAATTGTGAATTTCTTACAGATACGACCAAATGTGCATATAAGATTAGGTACACATGGATTGCTAAGGCTAACAGTTCAGATGATATCATAATCTCAGTATTTTTTAGGTAAGTCGGGAGACGAGGTTGTGGGATCAAGATATGCCCCTTTAAGTGCTTTCGTTTGTGTGCACACTTCATAAAGCAATCAAATTTGCAGGAACTTGAAAATGTTTTAAAAAGTCAGTGTTCCAAAGTCTCCAAAAACAATTGGAGAGGTCATGTTACACCGACTGTGGACAATGTGAATTTTGTTCTTGTTTTGAGGGCTTATGATGCCTTACACTTCCTGGATAAACTGCTTTTAAAAATGATTGGGGATGAATGAAAACTCAACAAGCATTGCGACTTCTTTCTGATCACAAGTTTTTTGCACCTGAGACAATGATACCATACCAGTGGTCCGAGGTTCTCATGATGAGGGGTGGGAGAGCAGCTTTTCCCCACTAGAAGCAAACACACTGTCGCTGCTGGCATGTCGCTCCCTGGTTGAACATGGGGGCGCACTCTGGGCATGTTAGATGATATGATGAAGAATGCAATGTAAGCCAATTCTTTGCTGTATGATTTGATTTAAATTATTCAGATATTGTCCTGGATGACCCAGGAAGACTCTACAGGAAGTTATTTTCCTGCGTGTTGACTTGAATTGGGGCAGCCAGAGGTATCACAGATGTAATCAATAATAATTACCACCAAGGTGTAATTAAGATGCCCCAACAAACTGTTGTTTAATTCCATTTTATGAAAATAAGCAAATGAGCTCATTACTATTCATAACCTGTCCAAAATGTATACCAGCATATAACCTCATCATGTTCTATCATGACCATATTCGAGTTCCTTGACTATCAGTTTAGTTATTCTAGAGTGGATAATGAATTTTCTTTCGCCCGTGTAGACATCCATCAAATAGACAGACAGGACATCCATCTGCAGATCAATAGGTACCTCCACACATTTGTGGGCCAAAAATTTTGTTAATGTATAAAGTTCACAAAATTTGGAGTCTAGAGCTATAATAAAATAAAATAGTGCAGTATATTTAGGATCAAAATAATAAATTGGTTGCTTGGGTTAGTACAACTACTGCCAGTACATGAATGTATTTATGTTTATGTTAGCTTATGGCCACTCAAATGATATTTGCACTTCATTTTTTTTTTTTTTATAACCTGCAATGCAACTTGATTGTCAAGTATGGTGGACATTAACGAGCCTAATGGTATATGCATTATGTTTTTACCACCATGTCTCACAAGATATGAGGTCTGAATAACACTTACCGATTGTACATACTTGAACAATCAGAAGTCTCCGCCAATAAGGCGACAAATTGCTCCGAATCTGATTTAGTAAATGACATAGAAAATATTTCAAATGTAAGGAAGAGTGTACTCAGTGCCCAAATTTCCTAAATGTGATTAGTGATTTTTTCGATGAAAGGATTTGTGATTTTTATAAAATCAGCCATTTATCCTTTAAAAAATCTGTGTGATCAAGTAATTGAGTGTTGGCACTAATATTTTATTTTTGTGATATAATCAATTTTAATGTTCACTCCTTTGTATTTCATTTCAATGGTTCGTGCCACTAAACCAAAATCTGATAGTACTGTGGAATTTTGGTTTGGACAACCCAAATAAAATTTGTGTCATATGAAGAAATGTTTGATAAATAGGAACACTCTTACCTGATTTCTTTGGCTTGGGTTTGCCACTTGTGGTAAACTGGGGAGAATCTCAGAACCTGGAAAAAAAATAAAGTGATGTTTACAGCAAACTGGGAGCAATCTTTAAGAATCCACTGCTACTAGTTGACAGGATTTCAGGACAATACAAATATTGGTGTAAGATGACTACCAATATTTGTATTGTCCTGAAATCCTGTCAACTAGTAGCGTGGACAATACAAATATTGGTTAGATATGACTAGTTCTACATTCTAATTTGCAGTATATCAGTCAAAATCAAGCGTCTTTTCGCGCCGTCTACGTATACAGACAGGAAAGTCGCAAGGGGGGGAGGCACACTTTGATGATGACCAGGACAAGGATGAAAACGATGACAATGAGACAGTATACTGATAGCTATATCTCTCTTCTTTCTTTTAATGTAAAAAGAGGGCACACGCTTAATGGGATCATACCGGATCCAACCAAACCACTCTACTCTGAGTGAAATGTTATTTCATTAAAAGGAGACCGAACAGTGCACAATCTCAAAGTTAAAAAGTGGAGGTGTGTGGCCATAAGACAATGTAGTAATTATGGCTCAATTAATGCTAATTGCAGGGCTGTGATTGAGTTTTGTGGAAATATTCTGTATTTGATAAAAAAAAAATCATGAAAAATAACATAAAATTTGACTAAAATGGCTTAGAATCAGGCTGAAATTAAATGAGTTGTGGAAATTTGAAACATAAAAAAATCGGAAATCCGAAAAATCCTGACGAATCACATCCTGGTAAATTGCTGCAAAGGAGAGTTAAGTTACACCAAAGCACTACACTCACTTAAACTCGGAGCAGGGGACACATCTCTGCTGGCTTTATCTCCAGCTGGTACAGATTGATGTGGATCCCATTGATCCCCACACTGCAATGACGCTCTCTCGTTTTGTCTTGAGGTGGAACGCCCAGGTTGGACTATGTCAAATACTTGTTCTTTGTATTCCCTCATCACTGCAGTGGGGGAGTAGGAGTATGGCATGGTAACCCTCTTTCCCACATGTAGAGTGCATGTCGTCTGTGCCTGCTACGGTTTTGTAGTGATCACCAAAGGATACCACTCTATAATTCAAAATAACCAAAAGTATTATAGTTAAGTCAAAATCATCAATTCTGTGACTAAACTCGGTGCAAAGTAAGGTTTTTTGCCGATTGTTGAATTGTTTTGAATTGACTTCAAAGGACATTTTAGAAGGTTTTTAGCCCACATGTCCTCTGGAAAATGTCGGCAATTTTCACGGGAGTTTCTACAGGGGTTGGTAAATTTTAATAATGGTCCCCAAGATAACTTTTAGTATCGCTCCAACTTGTTCGTGTGGGAACAAGGAGTAAAAATTCTATGGGGACTGTCTGTAAAAGGCATCGTTATGGAGATATACAAGCCAAAATAGGCTAAAGGTCAAATGTTTATCAGCAAAGGTCAAGGTCTTATACTGGTTCGATTGAGTTTAAGAGTATCTTTAAAAATTCATAAAATTACATTGAATATTAACTATGTAGGGTATACTACACTTGTGGGCCATCTGGAATTTTGTCCCCCATTGAAAGTGTGTGGGGAAAGTGCCCCCTCCCCCCTATAACCACAAGAAGATGCAAAGCGGGCAAATATACCCATCATGCTTGCTAGAGGAAGTGGTACAGGCAAATTCCGGACATTGATAGAAATTGCCTGATTGATGCCTTTGAGGCCTAAGATGCATATATTTGGAGGTTTGATGATACTCTAGGTATCAAGCACTGGACAGCAAATCTTCATTCTAATACTATCTGCAAGATGGCGCCGCAACAAGCTACCCAAAGGAGGGCACAAATTCAACCGGAAGGTTTGAACAACGAAATGAGAGATAGGCTTCAGCAGCAGTACCTAGGGAAAACAACCCTCTGATGACTTTAGGTCAATTGAATGCACAACTGCGAGCTGACCTCCCCAACAAACCCTTTGTTTCCAAGAAGCACCATCGCCAAAAGAAACTCTGGATGGCATGCTGATGACCATCAAGTTAGCAGAGGATGGGTTGTACCTAGCAAGTGAAACGAGCAATTTGCTATTGGATGCACGAGTTGTTTTTGCCAACTGGTTTTTGCAGGAACTGGGGTCATTGACATACTGTGTAATGACATATGGACCCGCCGGTCCTATGGTCGCGTTACCTTTGCCATTTCTGGTGAGGTGGGTTTAGTGGAACACAAGATACAATCAGAGACTGTTACCAGAGATACTTTTGAGGAGTTCCTGGCAACAACTGTTCAACGATGTGGCAGAATGTTCCCCGCAGGCGACCAGATATTTTTGATATACGACAACGCCCGTCCTCATATACGAGCCCCACTTCCCAAATCAAGATGGTGCCACCCCCTCAAATTTCTCGACCCGACAGAATGGAAAATTCAGCTTTCAGGCAGGATTTAAGCACACTGTTGGGACTACATCAATGGCAGCAGAGATTTGGAGTTCAAGCTGCAAGAGCACAGGGCGGATTACCTCCAGTATGGAGATCTGATCTCTCCCGGAGGTTTGCTGTACTTAACGTTAGAGAAGTGACACCTGCAAAGTGTAAAGCATGGTACAATCACTCACAGATAATCGGCCACGCCATTTCGTACAAAACTTAGTGCCTAATCATGTATTTGTAATCGGTTAAATGAATCATATGATACTAAAGGTGACTAGTTCGATTTATGCTGTAGTGTTGTTCTACTCTTGATAGGCCGAGCCTAGCACTTGAACATACACCCATCAAGTAGTGTGAACAACTGCCGGTTTTGATGGGAGACACAATAATAGCTGCTTGCCAAAGCCCTATTCAATACTGTGCTAATATTGATGGTTAACCACGAAAACGGCGGTTTTGTGTTTATATCTTGGGAATGAATGGATTTGAGGCTCAAATTTCAGACGATAATGAGGAAAAAATACGGCCTTCATCTGATATCCAAAATGATACTACATTCTGGGTTACATCAGGGGGGTCCCAAAGACGATCTGAACACGAACCTTTATTGATTTTGAAATTGATAAATGAAATCGAATGCTAGGTTAGCGAATTGAAAGTCGGAGTCACGTCGTTTTAAAAAGCCGCGCGAAATTGAATGGTTGTATTACCAATTGATGGGCATATTTGATGAAATCGTCCGCGGAAAAACCTATATTACATTAACAGCATTGTCTGGTTCTGGAGGCTAGAAATTACACCTCTTGCAAAATCACATTCCTATTTTGGACTATGATAAGAAACCTTTTACTTCTTACTAGCAAATTATGTAAAAAAAATCACTTCATATTTTCCACATTGGATGGCTAGTTTAAGTCATTGCAACAAAAAGGCCTCCAAGGACCATTACAATTTTGCCTCTAAAAAACTAAGACTGAAGTGAATTGCTTTCGGCAAACATTTCCCCGATTTGTCAATTTTGGCATAACTTTGATGGCAGAACATGAATGTGCAGTAATAATAGTACCATTATAAGTAGCACCCATTGGCTAATAATAGCCAAATCACTTCATCATTTCTGCTGACTGAATTTAATCTTGCAATGTCACCAAATGTGCAGCAGATTTAGGCTTAGGTTTCCCTGCTAAATTGTATTCATTACAATTTTAAGATGACTAAACTTTTAAATTTTCCATATCACAGTTATATTTTAAGGCTAACATTTTTTGAGGTATGTACACATCATTCTATCAAAGTGCAAGGACAAATTGGCTAAGGCATGCATGGTGTCACCTTTGACTAATAAGGTCCAGTTCAATACCTTGGTCAAATCATGGCTTGGGTTTTTTTCAATCCATGCTCACTTTCATGTTTTCTCTGCATACTCCAGTCTCCTCTGATCTACACTTTATTCTTCTATAAATCCATGAGATGAAGTTTGAAAGAGAAATTATCTTCAGTGCTTTACAATCTAATACCAGACTTTTGAACTTTGTTAAGAACTTCTTGGATGGACCACATTTGTTCAAATGTTCACAGTTTAGTAAGATCAGCTACTAATCGATGGAGTGTACTGCACTCACTACATCGAGATATATTTGTGCAATAGGGATCAGTAATAATAGATGGGGATGACGTTTGAAGGAGAATATTCAAGGTAGACAAATCCTTATTCGGCCATAAGTGTAAATACCATCGTGGTCAAAGAAAGTCTCGACTGGCTATCTCGGTATTGGTTCTGGTTGAGATGCAATCTGGAAGAATTATTTTATATGCTTGAAAGAAGAGACAAGTCAACTTTGGAGATGATAATTTGCCGAAATGTCAAAACAGGATCACCAGTTCACTGATGTTGGATGGGATAAACAGGATTAAATGATTTTGATACCGCCTTTAGCGTTTTCATAAAGAAAGTACCGTACCTTTGTTATAGAAATGTCAACAATCACAATGATGTAGTAGCAGTTGATAAAAAATCTAAAAGAGGGTAGTGGGAAACATGCCAAGCATCAGGGACATCTATTTTAACTTTGAAGCATACTACGCGAAATCATGGCCTATCCACCATAGAGGTCAACTTTCAAATCTTTTGTCATCATGGATTTAAGTGATTTTTTTTTTAATCCACGCTAACATTAATATTTCTCGGTATCCTCCATCCGCATTACACTTACAATTCTTCAATAAATCCATTCTGGTATATTCACTGATCTGTGATGGTGCCGAGTGTTTTATTGGATGCTGTACACTGCCTGCAAAGAACCCACGGGGTTGCTAAGTCACACATTATGAAAAAAATCTCAATTTAATTTTTATATAACACTAATAACCCGAAATGTTTTGATTTTGAAAAATTCTCCTGTTTTAAAACCTTGAGTTGAAAGGGGAATTATCTTCAGATGATCAAAAATACCTAATTACCAGACATTTTGAACTTGTTAAGAATATCTTAGACACCTTTGTACAAAGTTCAGTTTCGTAAGATCCGTTACAAATCAACAGGAGTATACCAGGCTAACTACATCTGAGATATATTGTTCGATATGTTTGGGACTCAGTACAGATAAACAAGATGAAGTGTTTGAAGGAGATATTCAAGTAGACCAATCCTTATTTGGCCATAAGTGTAACTATCATTCATGGTAAATGAAGTCTTGACTGGCTATCTGGGTCGGCGGTTTGGTTGAGAAGAATCTGTAAGTTTATTTTGTAACCTGTTGAAGAAGAGACAGTCAAAACTTTGGAGTGACAATTTGCAGACATTCAAAAAACCAGATCCACCATATTCATGATGGTTGGAGTGGTACAAAGAATGAACGTCTCGGAATCCGTGGCATTTTAGCATTGCCAAGAAAATTGGTAACTTGCATAGAAAAGAACAAACCTTCTTTGGAGAGATAATTTGCGGACTGTATGTCAACAGGATCCACCCATATTCACTGATGGGTGAGTGGATACACAGGATCAAATTCTTTTGGATAGTCATTTTAGTGTTGTTCATAAAGAAAGTTAACCGTACATATATAGAAATGTCGACGTCGCAATGATGTAGTAGCGTTGATCAGAAATGAAAAGAGGGTAGGGGAAACAGCCAAGCAGATCAATGGCACATCATTTTTATTTTTGAAGTGAACCTATGTGAAATCTGTGGTGTAACAACCATTCACGGGAGTGGTATTCATTTTTAGTTTTGTTTTGGGAACAGCAGTTGTCCATTTCAGGAGTACCAAAGTGCACAGTAACAGTCCATTATGATTTCTCCTCTAATAAATACCTGCCTCATAAATTGTATCTACATACCATCCATTTGCCAATGATTGTCGCTTTATACACCTATTTCAACTGACAGTGACAAGACCATACCCCAGAATGATTTTCATGATTAGAGCAATGGACAGGAAGACAGATGATGAGATTTAACCAACAAGCATGCTAGATATCAATTTCATCAAGAATCCATTTTCAAACATATCCACAAATTGTGTAGGCCAATACTTGGAGGGTGTCAGTTCTATCCGTATTAGAGTCAAATCTCTATTACACTTAGTGGGGGGAGGAGGTTGGGTTTCAGAGAGGAGGAAGCAATTAAGAACGAAGAATGTGTGGATGGTGCTATCAAAGAATCGCTGGAACTGTTATAATGAAGATGTCAAGGTTATGCCTAACAGCCATGGTTCGTCTCATTTTGATTACGCATCATCATCATATCATGGTCCCTAATACTCATGGCACAATATAAGTCTGAGAGAGTCCAAAAAACAAAGCTGTTGTTTCTGTAAACACGAGACTAAAAAGAGAAGGCTACAGTGGACCAAGTGATGAACAAGTTGGATTGGCGCCACTTCAGGCCAACAAGAAAGATTTCAAGACTCAGTATGTTTTACAAATGGTGCATGGGGTTGGTGGACATTTTAGAAAATACATCCAGAAAATACAGGTCAAAACAGGAGTACAACTGGAAAGTCATCGGAGTTATTAAAATGGAGGAGTCTTTTTTCTCCAACAACTTCAAAGAATTGGAATGCACTACTGATGAATATCATAACAGTCCAAAAATTTCAAAGCTACCATTTAACAAGCAATACACCAAGGGCAGCAGTTTCAAAAGCATAGCAATAATAATTCCTGGCCGGCACAAGGTCAAAGTAATGTGATGCATGTTTATTACAGACTCGACATGACAAGGCAACCAAGCACATGCCACTATGTGTAATCTCTTAATTCACCACCCTTTCTTACAGCATTAAAGACCACTTTTTGTTACATGGTCTGAGGATAGCCCATCCCTGAGGCACTGAAATCAGGTTATAAAAATTGTATTCTGCTGGGAGAACTCCAGAGTAAGCCTACTTAAACAGGGAACTTGCAATGACTGAACCGTCGGATGCAATGCGAGAGGACTATAGTGCCAGTTACGCACGCGCCAGTAATGTGGGGCATTAAGCACCAAAGAACTTGATTGTCACCACACACTGTGGTAGATCAAGTTAGCCATTGGTTTGGTAAGCGGAAAACACTAGAGCCCAGAATGAAGCTAAAGCCATGCCTGAAATGAACAAAGCTAAAAGAAGCTGCCACCAGCACAGTAACCTCATGTCACAACCTGAGCCGTGAATTTGCTACTCCCAAAGAGTGTGCTGGCAGAGTGGCAATTAGTTGCCCACGGTTAGAAACCTGTGTCACCAAACATGCCACAAGGAATGTGTGCATGCATGTTATAAGACACAACAAGAAGATAAGAAGCAAGCAAGTACCATTAATCAACATACGAGTCCAACATGGTCAATGGCGCAAGAAACTAATTGACTACCAAAGCTCATGGACATGAGCGTGACAGTTGCTTCCCATAGTGACAGTGAATCACTTTGTTTTTTAGTCATTTTCATGCACAATATCAAGTTGAATGTTGAAAATTTTCTAAACTGCATAACATTTTGACCTTACAAAGTAAACCATTCAGCAACCAACTTTCAGTTTATAACTTTGGAAAGTTGAGAATGCACATTCCGTGCATATTATTTTAAACTTGAGATTCTAGAGTACAGTGAGACCATTAAATTTGATATTTGATATGTATTATAATCCTCAAATGTGCACGTGGCCAAATTACAGGAAAATTACAAAATTAAAATAACATCAAAATTGCACAGACTAATAAATTTACAATGACATATAAAAATTACAAAAATTATGGGTAAATAAAATAATTATTTTATAAAATAAATGAGCCCATGACACTAAAAAAGAATAAATGTATAAATGCATGCATGCTAATGAATTAACAGTTTATGTCAAATCTGAATACTGACTGTAGTAAAAAATTTCAATATTGTAAACTAGCGTCGGCTTTTTTTCAAAATTTTATTTTAATGTGTTTGCTAATTTTAGACTAGTTTTCTACTGTTGTTTAAAACTTTTAGGGAAAGTCATAAAATTAATGATATATATTTATCCTGGAATTTTGCTTAATTGAAATGATTAAAAGCTTTGGAATTAAAAACTCACATAGCCCACAAAAAACCCACAGAGCCCCAAACACCTCCATAGCCCTTCCAATAAATAGCCACATCAGGTTCTTGTTACCTTTTATTAGAATTCTACAAAAACTGATCGTCCTCTTTTTCTTAAACTAATATCCCCAAGAAATCCTTTTTTTAGTTACTTGCGAGGGGTGTATAAATTAATGCAAAAAGCGGTATTCTATACTCCCTTAATAGGCCCGCCTCACATGCTTTTAAAAGTATCTACCAAAAAAAACGTTGCAACGTAAAAAAAACACCAAGTTTTAAAAGAGTACGAGCCAATATAAAGTTATAAATCTAAAGAAAGCACCACAGTAGACTCAAGTGCGTCGGCCACATTGGCAACTTGGTCCCATTTCTTTTCCGAAATCCTTTGTTGAGAACGTCCATATTTCTTTAAAGGAACACATCATATTCGACCAATTGTGATTTAAATAATGTCACTGCACCTGTGCTTGTTTAAGTTATATGCAGTTGAGTTTGGGAATAGTATCCTATATGTGTAAGGCCGTCTTGTTCTGACTTGAATACGTTTCAAGTTGATATCGCTTAGTTTTCGTTTGTTTTTTTGCTTGATTTTTACTGTGGAGATTGGTCTTATTTCAATGATTCAAAGACCTCTCTCTCTGGTAGGAAAAAGAGTACTAAAAGACCAAAGGAAGGTTTCCCGCTGCTCTGGTTGCCTCACAAGAAGAGCAACTGTTTGAACTTGGTATTTACATCAGAGCCTCGACATGAAATCTATAATTTAGATACTTAGGCTGTATGGAGGTTGGAGGTGGGAAAGGGGAATTTTTCTTGGATTGTTAGAAGAAATGGGACCAGTTGGCCAATGGGGCAGAGACGGCACTTGAGTATACTGTGCTATCTTAGATTTATTGAACTGATATGTCGTACTCTTTTAAAACCCCCAAAAAAAAAAACCCCCCCCTACAAACAAACAACAAACATGGTGTTTTTACGTTCAACGTTTGTGGTTAGAATTCCTTTATTTGGGAGCAGTAAATAGCTGTGCAAGTAGAAGTTGGTCAATTTGCAAGAAATCCTTGTTATGCGACAGTTTATACACTTAGTGAGTGTGTTGTCATTAGAGCTACGTTGGATGTTGTATCGCTGTCGACCTGGAAACGGGATGTGTTATTTAACTATTAGTAAGCAAAATGTAGGAAATATTGAACACTAGTGAATTGATTTAAACACACTGGTGAATATATTTTTAATCTATAAGTAGTTAAAATGTCAGTATTGAACACTGTGTATAATTAAAGTATTCGAAGTCGATTTTGTTTTCTCGGATATTCAGGTAATTGTTTGGCTGGTTATGTTTGCTTAACATTGATAATAAATATGAAGAGCTTGAAGTCCATGGGCTATCAAATTGATATTTATAGGCCTATATAACGTATCTACTTAAAACGTTCCAGTCCTTTTTCGCATGTTATTATCTCCTTCAGTGTAATATTGAGATATTCAGATTATAAGGTTCTGCAATTTTAGCCTTTTTCACAAGAATAGGAATAACAAGGGCATACATGTGAAATGTATTTTAGTTCCTTTTGTTATAAATACAGTGTTAATTTACAGTTTTTAAAGAAAAGAATGAGTTACCGCTTTGGCATTCAGAAGACTATTTACCAAGAGACCACATTATCAATTATATTGACATTACAAGTAAGGAAGCTACCTGTCAATTTCTAAGCTTATAATTTTATAAAGATGCCATTCAGCATCATTCAGAAACCTTTAAACTGGTAAAAACTCTGGAAACCGCGTGAAAGAACCCAGAGAAGCATCCTAGTACAGCCTACAGACAAATTAAAGAGGAAAAATGACCACCAGAATGAATACTAGCATAATGTCGAAAGTGGTGGGTCACCAACCGGCTCGAACTGACAACAAACAGACTATCCAAAAGAAAATCAATAATGTCTATCGGCTTACCACCGTGCACCACGGAGGAAGCTTACAGAAAAAGAGTGAGTTGTTTATATGATAGTTACGTGATGGATCAGTAATGTTTAACAAAAGAATCCGTTTAAAACATAATTTTTTTGCATGAAGTCAATTTATTTTCAATGTTAGCAGTAAAAGGCCACATCATGATAATAATAAAGATAAATAATGTACTAAATTAGCGCCAATATTCATTTCGTATAAAGGCTGTAGGTCTGTGAGACGTTTTGTTTAAAGTTTTCCTATTGCCACTAATTATCGTGTCAAATAACCGTTTGAAAACATTCTAAACTCGTCGTTTCCGTTTTTAATTCATATCTTGCCTCATGAAATGTGTCGCATAATCACATGTATTGTTTGCTGAAAGATATAAACTGGAATACTGCGAATACATATATAAGAAAGATTTGGAAATGGTTTGAAACTATAGATGAATTATGACTTCCATCCATAAACTTCAATGGCCGAGGTGACCGTAGTAAAGAAAATGCTCTTCTCTCGTGGTGATTTATGTGCTGAAAGTCTTGGGTACCGCTGGACTCAAACCGGAAACAAGAGGACTATCCAAAAGTAAAATCAATAACGTCCGACGCTTAGACCGCCGAGCCACGAAAGAAGCTTATAATATGCCTCGCAAAATGTTGGATATGATAGTAAGTGAGTTCAGGTAGTGATGTGAACAAAAGAATCCCCCCGTCATTTTTCTTGCATTAGAGTGAATTTTCAATATTATCAGTAAATGGCACATCATGAGGATAACTAGAAATTATGTATTAGGTTTGGCTACTATCCTTTCGTAATAAAGGCTGTAGGTCTGAGACCACTTGTAACAGTTTACGCACTTTCCACTAATAATCATTATAAGTGACCGCGTGAAAGTACTTCTAATTCAATGTTTCCGTTTTCTTATTTTCATATGTTGCACATGAATGTGTCCAATATTACTTTGGGGTTGAAATACATGCCTGGTTTATATTGTACCTCCCTCACGAGCGGTTAAGTGGAATTATGGAGGATATTGCCACATAGTGCTATTTCTCGTCACACGCACGGAAAAACAAAGGGAAGTTTGTTTCTGTTAATATACTCACGGTGCGTGTCGTTGGATATGGCTGTTTTAAGCTTTTGGCTATTTTTAGTTTTATTTTTAAAACTTGGTGGACCAACTACCGTGGTCTTAATCAAAATATGGTTTATGGCGTATAGAGGACCCATACAGCCAACCTCCTATACCCGGACTGTGAAAATAATCAAATTGTGGATGCATTTAGGTACACTATTGAGCGATCCACACACTACATTAGCTCAGCCTATTTTCGCAAACTGCACAACTCTTACGTGTGTGGATAGGGAGCCATGTACGTTTTTAATGTAACGCTCTTCAGTATAAGGCATGCAATCACACAAACAATACCGGATATAATTTTCAACACCGTCCGATGTGGGTTGCACACAAAGTAGTACAAAATTCGTAAGCTAGGGGGTCTACGGTGTCATTGCCTAGAATGGGGCTTATTTAAAATATTGTGAGATCTCACCCTGACATAAAAAAATTGTACTCATAATTTTGTTTCATATTACTACTGCTGACTCTCTTGTCACCCAATTAACTGACAAGAGCTGGTGATGATCTCGGTTGGTATTGCCCATGCCTAGTTGACCTTCAACATTCCTCCCAAATGTGTACACAACCCCTGGGTCAACATTACAGCCACTGTGATGTGGGCCCAGGACCATATCTAGCACACGGAAAGTGTAACGTCTTGATGGATGGTGGGTAACATTACGACCTTCTATTCAGTCTGTAAAGGAAAAACACACACAAAAAAGATAAGCCCATTTTTCCTTTTAGTCTACAAACTAGTGCATCGCCCAACCGCGCTGCGCGCGGCCCCCGGCTAGGCCAAGTACCCAATAATGACCCCTGGATGACCTTTGACCCCAGACCCCTCGAAAACGTGACACAAACCTCGCACGTCAGAGCTCTACCACCATACCAATTCATATTCCGTATTTAAGGACGGCGAAACGCATAGCCGGACAAACAAACAAACAAACCCACAAGTTGATTTTTTTGTATATAGATTTAGAGGGACGAGACCTCAGAGTGGGTAACCACTCTACTAGGTATCCTCAAAAACTGACCAGGACGGCTTGCGACAAGCAGGGGTTACCACCCTACTCTTCTCGAAAAACTGACTGTGATTATACATGATACGGCCTATGACTCTCCTAGCTACATGGCCGCCGGAACGACGCCTTAACGTCCCTCCGAACAAGGACGCGGATATTCTCATCGGGTTATTTTTGGCCCAAGTCCAAAGGAACCACGGTGAGCAGACTTCTATTTTCTTTAATCAATTAGTTCTATACAAATTAAATCCAGAATTTAGTATCGAACATCCCAACTAGTAGGCACCCACGGGGGTTTGAACCGCAGGACCTCCTGTACCAGAGGCAAATATCCTACAGTGGGCCACACTCTCCCAATGGTCAAAATCATATGGTGACTACTCCTGAAAACTACATGAGTTTCTGAATTAAGATTATTTCTGTTAAAGAGCCACGGTCCGATCGTTAATGCCTCGTCCCCAGAACCCCCAGATTACAGAAGTGAGGTAAAGATTTTTAAATTAAAGAAGGGGTACTATGTTTCTCATTACCTGTGAAATCTTAGGATAAAGGATATGTTTGGTTTGGAAGTATGAGCGAAAATTTGCCCCCATTTTGGTCACCAAGATTCAATTGTACACTCATACTAATAGGGCTAACAAATCATGTTTTAGCTCTCCACATCAAAAAGGATGCAAAAATACAGCGCCGAAAGGAACTTTATAAATGGAGTTTTGGGCGCTAAGGCCCTTCTACCAAAATAGAAAACTTCACATATTTAAATCGAGCCATCTACCCTTTAATATAATTCAATATAACACATTCTGCCCCCTCTACATCCTCACCTTAGCTAAAATATTTCTTTCATGGCCATGAGGAAGCCTTGTTATTGTAAGGCCCACTTGTTGTTTTTCATTTTACCCACGACTAGCAAGCATCCCTGTCAGTGGAGAAACATGGCCTACCATCAATTCCACACATAGACGTGGTGGATGAACACGGATCTGTAACTTAACCTCTTATGGGTTCACAACTGTGTTAGGATACAGTAATTATCATATATTAACTCCATGGTGTACTTATCTACTGATTGGTCATATGGACTTAAGGAATTTTAAGCCGAATCGGCAAAAATGGTTAGAAATTGTGGCAGATGAAGATGGGCTAGAGCGTATGACAGTGACGTCAAAAAAACTTTACCCTAAATGTGCCCTTAATCTGTCTTGTTTAACTTGTTAACATGACAGACTTGGTTTGCACACATTAACATGTGTTTGGTGCATGTGTGTTATGTTAAAGACAGCTTGTCCGTGTTACAAGCTAAAAAACATAGATGTCATTAAAGTAGGAACAACTCAGTAATTGACCGCGACCCAAATTCAAATGCAGGTTTGAACTTGTTTGAAAAGCTATTCTTATTCATGTATACTTATCGTGGTGCGTGCCAGACCACCACTCAAAAAAAATTGGACTCCCATCTCATTATGATCACCATCTAAGATGGCCCAAAACAAAAATATCATCTTTATTCTCTAAACAAAACAATACTTCAAATATAAAATAATTTGCATTAAAATGTTTATCAACGACCTGAAATTGAGGGCACTTTTAGGGTAAAGTTTTTTGCGAGACACTGCTTATAATTAGAAGTGGCATTTTAAATGAGTTATATGCAATAAATCTGATGAATAGACAATTAGAAATACTGATGCAAATGCAGGTTGTGCTCAGGGCGGTTAAATACTGTAAAGATAACTTCACTCAACCAGTGGCGGCACCCAAGACCAACCTTTTTTGGGGAGGAAGGGGGACAGCAAAATTGGATTGCATACATTGAAAATATGGATCCAACAGAGCCATCACTACATGAATCGGGACACTCGATTCACGAGTTGTGAGCAAAACGTCTATGCAGTGCAGCGTTCTTCGCTAACCTAATACGCGGCAGCACGACTCAATCAGAGGGGACATATTCACATCAATAAAGTACACTTGTCCAATCAAGACACAGGAACATTACATGATGCAGAGGGGCTGTGTTTGAAATCATCCACAATGCATTGCAATGGCGCCTACACTATACTAAACACAGGTCAGTACTTAGCCGATAAAAAAGATTCAGAAGTTTTTAAGAACCACAAGCCATTCATGATCATCAAAAAATTCCTAAGTACTAGCACCTTGTGACGGCCTAAAATGAGTGTTAAAGTCAGGGTTTTGACGTTGGTTTTTTATGTGATTAAGAACAGGACTTTTATGGATCACATTGACTACTATATTTAGTGAAATTTCCCAAAACGCGGTGGTGCATTGTAGGATTGAATCAAACACCCTCTGACTTGACCTGGTATGACAAAACTCTACCTTATATTACACAGGCTGTGGTTGCGGATTTCAAATGGAAAAGATAATATGCTACTCTCACATAAGCCATCAACTGATCCAACTTGTTTTGAGGAGGAAATAGTTCACAAAATGTTTACTTACTCTTTTCTTCATCCCTAGATCCAAGTTACCGTCTCTACAATTGCCCCATTGCAAAAACCTCGACCATTATGTCCGGCAGCAACTACATGTTGAGGTCCACAAGATATGCGAAGTCACATTCAACACTTAAAATAGGCTAGAAAAACAAGCATCATTTGCAAAATGTTTCGGCGGGTATTATTAAAGCGATGAGTTGAGTGCTGCCGGTTTGTTCAGCTTTGGGTTGTTTCGTTTACTCTTTCTTTGAAGTAGTTTTTTTTTAATGTATTTAAAAATGGTGCACTGTATGATTAAACCCATCTGAGTAATTGGACACACTTTTGGTCATTTATGTGTTATTGTCATTTCTTTCACCCCCATCACTGCATATAACTGAAAAGCATTGGCATTGCAAGTGTTAACTTGTAGTGGTCCCCTTCCCCCACCCACATTGTTGTTTGCAAAAAGATTATAAATTAAGCTTATTTTTACCCCGCTTAAGCACGTTTAGTATCCCCCCAGGTTCCACTCTTATCCCCCCCAAAAAATGTCCCCCACAGGTTCCCTACCCCCCCAAGTAGCTTGCTACAACCCTGCGTGATACTATACTTTGCCTCGTCTGAAGCATGAAGTGGCAATGCGCCGCGTACACCAGTGTCCGGCCTTCAGTCTGCAGTGTGACTTATGCTTTTAATGTATATCCCGCCGTCGCTACTTCATACTCAGGGCTCCAATTTCGACGCGAATCCGCCGAACCGATTCGCCGTAATGATTCCGCAGATTGTCCACACGCGAATCAGAGTTGATTGCGTAATAATTCAGCTCAAGAAAAAAAATAAGGCTTTGAGGCCTTGGCCTACAACGATTATGGAAATGGAGAATACAACCATTGTATTTTTCTTCAACAAGCAACTGATGATATCGTTTGATTTATTGCTCAAACAAACAAAAATATTAAGCCGAAAGTATATTTACCATGACCAGAAGTCCGCACACATCTTCGATCACATGTACTCTGTTTACGAAAAATTGACCTGACCCCAATACAATACCATACATCAACAGCCATGTATGTTTACCATGTGTAGCCAACTATTAAAAAATCCTCAAGCTTGATATTATGAAAAGCAGACAAGGTCATCATAAAGAAAATCATCTAAACTGGTTAGAATGTTCTTGAATGAAGTTAAAATATTAATGCATTCCGAAAAAATGTCACTGTAAGATGAAGCAAATTCACAATGATCACACCATACCTTCCATTTGACATCGTATTGAGAGCATGTGCCGTAAAAAGAACGGGGGATTGTGGATCAGTGTTGTTATGAATTTATTGTGTGAAGTGCGCATACATAATTTTTGACCCACGTCGGGCACGCTCCAGATCAGCATGTAAACGACACTAAACGCAAAGTAATCCGACTCATTTTTCACCTCAGTAAGTCAGATATGTACCTTGAATGATGAAAATAGTAAAAAATCATAATTCATGTATTAAAAAACAATATAACATCTACCTAATATATGGTCTATTTTTAACTAACGAATCGTGAAAGTTTCCAAAACAATGCAGCACGATCGTGCCGTGCATGCTCAGGCCGCGCTAACCATGGGTTGGTCCATTTAGCTGTCCCTTGATACCGCGATAATTATTGCCTGCTGAGCAAAGCTCCCCGCGCCTGACACGACCACGAGCGGGCCGGCCACTACTTGCACAGACGCACCGTGTGTGATGCTCTCAACGTTCAACAACATTTACTCAGTTTTAAAATGCTAAATTGTTTTTATAAAACAAAAATAGATTTGTTTTCTAAATAGTATACACCATCAACGGCAGGTCTAAGTATATTTAACGGCCGCGGCCTGCATCAGATGAATTTTGCGGACGATATGTGCGCGCTCCAAATTTAAAACTCAGGCACTTACCGCACATGCCGCCGACCGAGGCCGGGCGGCGTGTGGTGATCCTTTCTGATGTAGTATCAGTAAAAATTCCACATCATGATTGTTTAAATATGACACGATACTATTTCTATATGAAGCTGACGTGCTATAAACATTGTGACAGCCATTTATAGGTATCCTTGGTTATAATAGTCAGAAATATTGGGACTTAAAATATGTGTGAAAATATGTGAATAATGATACTTCTTGCTATCCTTATGAAGATTTGGGTTTATTGCAAATTGATCTCTCCTCTCTTTCTACCTCTGCCTATAGATTCAGAATAATTTGTGTAAACATTTATAATAGCGGGACGTCATATCTTTCTCTTGACCATCTCTGCCCCCTCTCTAACCTCAACTTTTACCCCCCTCCAGAAGTTACGCTAATCCGTCACAAGATCCTTACAAATTACATTTCCCCCAGCTGCGCTCGTTCGAGTTCTTCTGCCTTTTTTATTTTCCTTTATCTCTGCTTTTTGCTAGTTGGTTTGTTTAGTTTACTACTAATCCATTTGTCTTATTTTTCCCTTCGTCTGACTTCCTCATCCTTCTTCCCCCTCCGGCTTATATGTGTTCACCCCCCCACTCTCTCTCCATTTCTCTCCTCTTTCAGTGACCCTCTCTCAGCGGAATTCCCTCTAAATCTTTCTATTTCCCTCAACATTTCCCCCTCTACAAATTAAGTTTTCTTCTCGACCACATCTTAAATATATATATTATATATATATTTCTACAAATGGATATTAGGGAGACAGTGGAATAATTATGCGGTAATGAGCTTTTATAGTTATTTTAAATTATCAATAGTCATTATCATTTGTTATTATAGTGGATTACCCTTCATTTGCTAAACTAATATTAAGATCTATTGACGGAATAAACCGCAATCAATGGGGATACGTTAGGGAGACAGTAAATTTCTCCCTAACGTATCTGAGATACATAACAAAGTCAGTGTCTCCCTAAGGTGCGATATAGGGATATATCTATATATCTATATTGATATATATTAGATTATTATATATTATATATATATATTATAATCTATATAATATATATAGATAGATATATTAATATATAAATATATTATATTATATATATATGAATATATATATTGATTATATATTTATTATATATTATTCTATAGATTATTATATTTATTATATCTATATTATTTATATATAATATATATATCTATATATATGTATAATATTCACGAGACATACGATCGTTTATCTTAAAAAATACGGCCGAGTTGGCACCTCCAACAACGCCATCGGGGAGGGAATCAAGAAAACTTCAAAGATACTTCGCATGGGATGAGAGTAAGTATGTGATTGTTAAGCTTAACAAAAAAAGTCACACTCACGGAAGACAATGGGGGGGGCCAATGGTCATGAGTAAATATTTGCGCAAACCGGTAGTGTCGGTCTCAAGGGAGCTACCACCCCCAACGGCTAAATTGTCGAGGGGGGCCTACCAGGTGGGCCCTAGTGTACTATATAAAATGCAGTTTTTCATTTAAAATTGGCAAAATAAATTTGGGAACGTACAGTCTAATAACATTCAATCAATAATAAAAAAATCTTAGTTAGAAAATACCCACTTTCGTCTATTTGTTCCTATTGTTCCACTACTGTATACACCCCAAAATAAAACAAAATGTGTAAAAAATTCCAAAGGTTAATACTAGTATATGAGGTAAATTCTTTACCGTTAGTCGCAATTTGTAAACAGGTGATGACGGGAAAGTGGACTTGTCTGACGGTTCTGTGCACTATGGAAATTGCGTGTTGAAATGTAATTTTAGCAGGGTGAGAATGTTCAATAAGATGGGAGTTGATAAACGGTTTTGCCGTCAACATTGTAATTTTGTGTTTTGACAGCAAATTGAAGAGAGATTCGCTGCCTGTTCAGGCTTTTGCGAAATTCGGCGGGCTTCGCAAGGGTGCAGATTCTGTAATATTTTTGTGCCATTAAAGCATCCATCTTGATTTTGTTTTCAACCGTTCATTCCTAATTAAGTACAAATATCATTAAGGAAAAATGTTGTAATGAAATCAGAATTCCAAGCCTTATAATATTGAGTTTTGTCTTCCAAGTCGTTTCTCTTCTGCTTAAAGCGGCACTGGGCACATTTTCACAAAAATTGAAATTTCTTCAATTTGCTCTCAAATGATTGTCTAGGCCATTTGGAAGAACAGATATATTTTACACATTAAAATAACATTGTAAATACCCCAAACAGATTAGGGACATTGATTTATGAGGATTAAAGACATTAGGTAATTTTGTAAGCCAACCTTAAGTTTCCATAACTTTAATCAACAAATGTGTATATTACATGGAATATTTTGAACTGGTACTCATAATATTAAAAACCACAAAGGTTATAGACCTATAAAATGTTTGCATAGGTGGGAAACATGCATACGGGGTGTTGTGTTCTTGTGTTAAAACGCCATTTGCGTCGTCTGCTGAATTTAAAGTCCCCGGCGACTGTTAAATTATAAAATCGTTCTGTTTACCCGAAGGAAGCTGATTTGGTCTTAATCATTCGGGTGAGGCCTTTTGATATAAAAGGCTTACAGCCATGCAAAAATATCGATGTGGAAAATATGAGGCGCACTAGTTTTCAAATGTGCCAGTGTCTTTTAAGAAAGTCTATGCATGTAGTATAGGGACTGAGGACTGACATGACTGAGCTAGTACTCTAGTCTGAAGAGAACGGATAGGTTAATTTATCACTATTTTATGTAGAGAAAGACGGTCCATGGAAGAAACTGTAGTTAATATTTAATGTGTTTGTCTTCGGCAAGTAGTGAGAATTGAAGTGAATGAAGCCTCAGTAGTGTCACATTTCGGAAACACAGTGAGGCCTATAATTTAAAAAAAAAAAATACAGCTCCAAATTATATCTCTTTAAACAATTGTGGAAGAATTACCTTCTGCCAAAAAAGTAGCACTCCCTTTGAAATCATTTGGTTCACCTTGAGCTATAGACGTCATTAAGAGTTTATTAAAACTAAGGTGACAAGTAATATCTCACAAAATAATCAATTGTATAAATTTTAAAAGTGTAAAAACTGGTAATAATGATCTAAGTTCGCCAAACAGCTAATTTAAGAAGGGAATACGTTATAACCTTAACAATACATTCATAATCTTACCTAAGTAGGTCTGACTCAATTGATTTCTCGCAAAATTACCTGGCGAGAATCAAAACACTTGATTCCCGCAAGTTACAACCAAAATTGGCACCCCTGATACTCGAGCTGGACAGAGTATAGCATCAGCATCTTGCAACCTACAGGCTGCATACATACCCCAGCACTACTTCATACCTCAACTTTTTCTCTAGTGAATTAAATTATTTGCCACACACTTTACATCATTAGCATGACTCACATAAGGAGTGTTCAATTCAGCCTAGGTCTTGATGATTGACACCAATCCCCATGTCCCAAACACCCATTGCTACCATCACCACATGTCATCACTATGCCGTTGTCACTGCCAAATACACTGAAGCTTTCAACACAGCACACTATGAAAAACAACCACGAAGGACATACGAGGTAATTTAGTTGAATTGACTACAGATCCAGTATTAATTGCACTAAGTTTTTGGAATGAAACCCAAAAAAGTCTCTCTGTCAGGGACTCATGTAGGATTTAATCAGTGAGAATGGTAAGAGAGACTTTGCACCGTTCCTAGGAATAAGAGCAGAAAACTTGGTAGGAGAGAGTTTGTACAGGTTTTCAGGGGAAATAAGAGTGGAAGAGTATGAAATGCACAAAGTATGACCTTGACCTTAGCCTACAGACCTGACTGTCACGCACAGTAGATACCAAAGGCAGTGGGCAAAGTTGTCATTTAAATCGGGTAGGTGGTATGAGGGGTACATGCGGAGACCGATGGACAGACGCCACCGAAAAGATATCTTCTGATAAAGACACCAGGGGATAAAAAACGATATTCAATGTAGAAAATGAGCTGGATCATAATGGAAGGACAGTCTGATATGAGATAAAACTGAAATTTTGACTGATTGAAGTCATTGTGATGAGCATTGCCCAAAAAAGTAGTAATTTTTAGTGTGTTTAGAATTCAAGTCTCATAGACTGCATAGAAGACTAGTACAAACTCTGGGTTAAATGCTCCTGATAATTCAATGCCATTTATGTTATTTTTCTACTATGTCATTATTTTAGCTAAGATGAACCAAAATGGTAGTTAAGGTTAGATTCTTAAACTCTTGTACAGTCTGGTAAATTTAATTCTTCCCCCTCCCCCAACACCACATGGAAATATAGAAAAAAAATTCCCAAATTTGGCTTGTTGCAGATCCCCTTACAGGGGATATACACCTAACCGGGTCAAAAGATCAACAGGTCATTAGAGGTAAACTGCTTACACCCGGCTGACTCTTGGCCAATGATACTTAATTGGTTCAAAAGGACAAGAGTAAGCAGGACCTGAAATGGTCTGAACGGTTGTGCGAAGGTTAAGAGAATTTACACATTCTTCAAGGGATTCAAAGTGAAAAAACATATAAAAAACACAAAATAATAAATATGACCTTTGACCCTCAGCTCGATATTCACACCAGAGGTAGAAGCTACCTACTAAGGTGCTTGATAAAGTGTGAAAATTGGATAATTGAATAAGTAAGAGAGATTTGAAAAATTCATCCTTTTGTTCACCATTTTGGATTTTTTTAAGAAAATCATAAAGTGATACCAATCAATTCCTCTAAAAATTTTCTGGAAAAAGTCAGTTTCTATATTTTCAAAACACCTATGCACCTATTTTGGACCATATCTCAAAAAATTCCAAATCATTTGATTGAGGCCTCAATATAATGCCCAGACAAAACCTTCCTCCTGGTGTTTGTACAACTGATTTTCTTTTCTCTTTTCCATTCCCGCCAATCAAACCACCAGATTGCTTCAGTGGTTTCATGGTTTTTAGTGCAGTGAAGGGAATTATGGCTGAAGTAGCGAGACATAGGCAATTCTGCCGGAACCTGCCCTTGATTCTAGACAAAATGTCTCGGCACTGGGCTGGTTTAGAATGACACTGTAACCTGTTATATCTGGTCTGTCAACAAAATCAATGGGCTGCGTAACCCAAAGGCCAATCTTTACTGATAAACTCCTTGTGTGGAGGCCCAGGAAATTGCCTAGCAACAGGTCCAGTTAAATAAATGTGCAAGGAGGACCACACCTCGTGTAATTAAAAAGATCAGGTAAGGTAACCTCAGCCAAAACCAAAACCCTATTCAAATTATCATAACTAAAGTGTGAAGGACAGGAAAGGAACAAATTTAAGTCACATCCAGCCATCGTTTCTCTCTGGTTATTAGATTTTCCTTGAGTGTTTTACTAGCTCAGGATGGCACCTGCTGTTAAGTCTCCATGACTAGCTCTCCTAATTCCCTTCTCCCCATGTGTACACCGTCACTCTCATACGTTCACCAGATTGTGTGTGTGAACGTACGGCAACCTGGGTGAGGATTTGTTAATGGTTATGCTTTAAAGAGACACAAGGCATTTCAGAATGAAACTGCACCAATTTTTTGTTAGAACCTGGTTTTTTGTGCATATTTGGAATGTACAATGTCTTAGATCACACATGAAGTGACTAAGCTGAATATGCTGGTGTTATAATAAGATCATTTAAAGATGATGATTTAGAATTTTTGAAAAATCAAAGCATGCTTTCTATGGGGTTGATTACAATAGAAGGCAAGATCAAAACTAAGTTCAAAAATAGTTTATGTTTTTTCTTATTTTACTGTTTATCAATAACCCATCATCTGAAATCTTCTCAATAGGTGTTCTACAACGGATCAAGTGAAATTAAGGTGTGGCGAAATCAGGAATTCAAAGAACGGGTTTTTGCCGGAATCTTCTTAAGTTGTTCCACCATATATAAAAGTACAATTTCGAGAAGAAAATGACTAAAGGAATCCAAATAGATAATTATTTTTTCCCCCAAAATAAGTATTTTTGAGAAAATCATACCAAAAAATGCGAGCTTTCACTCATTTTTTATGGTTCCCTATAAAAAAAATATATAGAAATGTTATAAAATGTGCTTGTTCGTGGTTTTATTCAGAGTCATAGTTCTAGGGCGGTATATTCCCCTTTTTTCAAATTCTGCACTATTTATCAAATTATTTGCCAAAAAAGCCAAAAACTGGTGTTTCAATTTGGAACAGCGCCACGATTGTTCAAAGGTTGACATAAATCACGATTTTTACCCAAAAATGAAAAACTAAAAAATACCGACCCTAGATTTTGAATGCTCTCGATACATTTCACGTCTTAACTGTTTGATGATATGGATTTCGGAGTAAACTGGGAACCGAAAAAATCACGAATTATCGCCGAAAGTGAACACAGGAAAAACGCATTTGTACAAATATTGTCCCATTTCGCTCCAAAAAATTATTAGCCTTATTCCAAGCCACAAGCGTTCATCTCTTATTCTTCACACTGCCTCTGCACCAGGTCCAATTGCTTCATCTGGATACTTTGATCAAAATTCAACGATTTTATGAGCTAAAAGCGTGAATTTAATCCCATTCTGATGCAAAAGAACTCACATGGGCAACCTTTTACAATTGCATACAAAGGTACCATGGGGGTGGCGTAAATCGAATCGATGCATCAAGGCGTTTTCTTATGCGCTCATTACATCGCGCGAGCCGAATAGCACAGGTGAGTATTGCGTAATACGCGAAATTACCCGCCCTTTGCAGTCAGGCCCATGTATGTTCTTGGTCAAAAATGCGTAACTTAGTAAAAGTAACTGAAAAAGTAGAGGAAAAAATAATAGATATAGATTCTGTAAAATATATGGAAAGGAAAACATGTTAATGACGTAAACATGAAAAAACTAAAAAAACTGGCCATTGGACTAAGTTCCTGACTTCACAGCCAACTTAAGCAGAAATTGTTATCCTCAAAAAATCTCCCATCCCTGAAATCTTCACACAAAAATGAACAATTTAAGATGATGACTAAAATCATAAAACTGAAGAGAACATTTAAGTAAAGTCCAACCTTTTGAAGCACTCTCCAAAGATCAATAATTTCATCTAAATGTGTTTCCAAAGAAACATGAAAGGGACACAATATCAGTAGATTTAAAATAACGGTTTTATTTAAAGTTCCCAAAAGTTTATCTAAAAAAGTATTAAATATACTTACAGCATTCAGTCATCAATGGCACAAATGTTTGCAATCTTTACACACAAGTACTGGCGTCGGTTATCTTGAAAAAAGATGGAGCTAGGTAAACAGGAATGTATTCTGAACTAATTTCAAACCCGATAATTTGAAAAGAGCTGTTAAATGGGCAACCATACCGTCTGTTTTGATTTTGGAGGGAGATCCACTGGGTTGCATGTCAAGTGTTGAGTTGTCAAATAGGTACAGCACAGATCTGGCATGGTTATGAGAAGAACCAAACAAGAAAACAAACCAGACCATCTTCATGTCTTTTCGAGTTACGGTGATAGTATTATCAAAATACCTTTTCCAAGAGGTACGCGCGCGTCATCCTGAAGGGGCGGGAATTAGCAGTAGAATCGCACTCACATTTACGCGATCACGCTTAAAGCACGTTATCTTGTAAAGGTACTTTGACAAAGAGTATAATAGCCTTATCCCTGGGACTACAGATTTTACCCGATGTGGTCAAAAATTGAACAGAGAAGCTAATATTTTCTCATTTACCCTGTGAAATCTTAGGGATAAGGATGTTTGGTTTGGATGGTATGAGGAATATGCCCCATTTTGGTCAACCAATTATAATTTTACATACATACTATGGATTACAAACTCATATTTTAGCTCTCAATTGAAAAAACCGGGTTGAAATATTAGCGAGAAACTTTACGATGGGTTTTGGGTGAAGGCAATTCTATCAAAAAAATTCTACATAATCGCGGTCATCCGCCTTTATTTGATCTCCTCGTCAAAAAAACATAATTTCACTTAAAATACTTACTTCCAAATCCGACAAATTCCTGAAAACAATGGATCAAATTCAACTGTCAGGTATAAACAAAAATATATAAAAACTTTTTCTTTTTTTACGTTGATTTTTTTTCTTTTAAAAGAAAACCCTCACCTCATTCGGTGCTTCTATTAGCCACACTGTCTGCGAGTTTTGTAAAAGTCGTCTTCAAACTTGTGATTGGATCGTCCAAAGCGATTCTCATGACTGGAAGACGGGCGAATAAGAGTTCCTTGGCAGAGGGTCGGTATTCGGCTCTCTCTGTAGCATGTCTTGTACGAGAGTCTTAAACTCTTGGCTATAGTTTCCCCTTTCCATGGAGTAACTGACCCTTATTCAGAAAATCATACAAAATGGAGATTTTTCACTCATTTTTTTTTGTTCCCTATAAAAAATATAAAATTTATAAAAATGTGCCTTGTTCTTTTTTTTGTATCCATAGTCTAGTTCTATGGTCGTTATTTCTCCCCTTTTTTTTTTTTTTTTTTTTTTTTTTGTTTTTTTTCAAATTCTGCACTATTATAAATTAATTTCTTGCCTAAAAGCCAAAAACTGCGTGTTTCAATTTGGAAACCACGCCAATATTGTTCAAAAGGTTGGCCATAAATCAACGAGTGTTGTTTTAACCACAAATTAAACTAAAAAATAACCGACCCTCGATTTTGATATCTTATAAAAACGCTACATTTCACGTCTTAATACTACCTGTGCTGATTATGGATTTCGACGGTACCTGGGAACCGCCAATCACGATTATCCGCCTAAAGTGACACAGAGAAAATCGCCATTTTGTCCAAATATGTCCCATTTTCGCTACAAAATATCGCCTTATTCCAAGCCACAGGCGTTTCTCTCTTATTCTTCACACTCTGTGCTATCTGCACAGGTCAAATTTCTCATCTGGATTACTAGGATCACAAATTAACGATTTATGAGGCTCAAATCGTGAAATTTAATCCCATTCTGTTTGCAAAGCAACTCACGTGGGCAACCATTTAACAATTGTCATACAAGTAACCATGGGTGTGCTCATAAAATCGAATCGATGCATCAAGTCGTTTCTGATGCGCTCATTACAAATCGCGCGCGGCGCCGAACGCCACAGCCGAGTATTGCGTAATACGCGAAATTACCGCCCTTTTGCAGTTCAGCCCATGTGATGTTTCTTTGTCAAAAAGCGTAACATAAGTAAAGTAAAAATGAACAAAAGTATAGGAAAAAATAAACTATATATAGATTCTGTTTAAAATATAGGGAAAGAAAAACATGTTAATGCCGTTAAACATGAACAAAACTAAAAACTGGGGCCATTTGACTAATTTCTTACTTCACAGCCCACCTAATAAAATTTGTATCCCAAAAACTCCTCCCATACCCTTTAATCTTCACACAAAAGTGAACAATTTAAGATTATTACTAAAATACATTAACTAAGAGAACATCTATCATACGCCTAATTTTGGGGGAAGAACTTCTCAAAAGATCAATATTTCATCTAAATGTTTTTTTCCAAAGAAACACTGAAAGAACCAATCTCGCTAGATTTAAAAAAAAAATAAAAAACTTGTTTTTATAAAGTTCCCAAAAGTTTATTCTAAAATTTATTAAGATATCCACTTACAGCATTCAGTCACATCATTGCAAACAATGTTTTGCAATCAGTTACAAACACATTACTTCTACACTGCGTCACACGGTTTATCTTGAAACATATTACTAGGTAAACAGGAATGTATTCCTAGAACTAATTTTCCCTAATTTAAAAAGAGCTAAACTGGGCTAAACATACCTGTCTGATTTTGATTTTTGGAGGGAGATCCCTGTTGCAATGTCAAGTTTTTGAGTTGCAAAAAGGTACATCACATACTGGCATGGTTTGAGAAGAAACAACAAAGAAAACAACCAAGACATCTTCATTTTTTTCGAGTTCTGTGATAGTATTTATCAAAAATACCTTTTTAACAAAGAGGTACGGCGCGCGCATCCTGAGGGGCGGGGCTGCAGTAGAACGCACGATCACATTTACACGCACACAACTCTGTAAAGTAACGCTTATTCTTGTAAAGGGTCCGTTGAACAAAAGTTAATAGCTTATCCCCTGGGACTACGATTTTACCCGATGTGGGTCCACAAGTTGAATCAAAGAAATCAACTATTTTCTTCTCAATTTACCCTGTGGAATCCCTTGGGCTAAAAGGATGTTGGTTTGGATTTTTAGGGGAAAATATGCCCCATTATTGGTCAACCAATATTAATTTTACATATCTAAATGGGGATTACAACATCATATTTTAGCTCTCCACTTTGAAAACGGGGTGAAATTTAGCCGCGAAACTTTACAGATGGGGTTTTGTGGTGAAGGCCATTCTAATCAAAAAAATGTATACACTAAATCGGTCAATCCTCCTTTATATTTTCTCTTCCTCTGTCAACACATATTCCATTAAATAATTACTACTTACTCAAATCCTGACAATTTCCTGCAAACAAATGATAATTTCAACTTGGTCAGGTAATCAACTAAAAATATATAAAAAATTTTTGATGTGAAATAATGTGTTTAGTTGATTTTTTTTCTTTTAAAAGAAAACACCCTCACCTCATTCGGGTGCCTTCTCTTAGCCACACCTGTCGGCGAGTTTTGTAAGTCCGTCTTCAAATCGTGATGAGCACTTCAAAGGATTCATCTGACCGAAGACGGGCCAATAAGAGTTCCTTGGCAGAGGGTCTGTATTCAGGCTCTCTCTGTAGCATGTCTTGTACGAGAAGTCCCTTAAACTCTTGGCTATAGGTTTTCCCTTCACGGAGAAACTGCCGCCTTTATTCAGAAAATATTACTGAAAGTCATAGTTTTGTTATTATAGTAACTAGGCATAGGCTTGAAACCAAGATGATTATAACATTTAGGCCTTCTTTCTTAACAATTGCATTAAAGAGTGAAATATTACTAGGTATTATGTTTTCCTGATCAGACAGACTTGTGGGCATGAAACCTGAAGTAAACCTTATAAACATTGAAACCTTCTTAAAGGGGCATTTCATGATCCCAAACGCCTTTTTTTTCTCCTGACTTACCTAAAAAAGTGGATCTCAGTATAGTTTTTGTGTGCTAATCTTATCTTCAATCATAACTTTATAAAGACCAATTCACCATCTAGCTGCTAGCGGGCACCATCATTGCACCTGTTTGTTGTGGACCCCATTTTTATAACTTTTACCCTGGACCCCCCATGGCTAGGCACAGTTTCCCACATGCTGTTTTGAGCCCACCATGTAGATTGTCTCTCCTTATTTTTTAGATCAATTTTAAGCAATGGCGACAACATTTTGACAACTAAATATACGTAGGGGCATTCAAGGCCTATTACCCGGCCTCTGAAAAAATCAGTCAGAAAAAAATCCATTGCGGGATCTTGCCATATAGGCCTACAAGGTCATAAATGTTATAAATGAGCCCCCTCTATATGCCTATTCCCATAGAGAGACGTGCCAACCTATTTTTTTTACACACAATCATATTTTGCCCGCAATGAAATTTCATCAAATTTGCACAGGATGAAGTTAATAGAATAAAAATAATCCCAAATTAGTTGTCAAAGTGTGTCGCCGGGTTTTATTTCTTGTTTTATTCTCATTTTATTCATAATAAACTGGACCTTCAAACAGCTGTGTCCTGGGCTCGCACACCAAGGATTTTAACTGTAAAGATTGGCCTCATGCGACATGCAGCCAGCACATTTTGTGGGCAGACCACTGATATCAGGTTACACTCTCATTGAAAAAGGAGCCTAGACGCGAGACTATGTCTAGAGCAAGTGCAGGTTCCGACCAGAATTGCTTGTTAGTTTAGCAATGGTTCAGCTTACTGCGCTAAACAATGAAACCGTGATAGTGAATCTGGGCTACTTCTCGCACCAGGTTCCCAGGTATAGAGTTCATACTGTAAAACACTTTAATTTCGCGGGTACTTTATTTCGCGAATGGCCGAGAGCCGACATTTTCGCGAGGATTTATTTCGCGTTTCAAAAAAAGTTTTAATAATACTAAAAGTTTCTGCAAAGTCGCCGACTTTTGAACTCCCTGCTGTAAAGTAGATATATTCGTGCTACAATATTTTGGGCACTTCTGGCAAGCGGCGAAAATAAGAACACACAAAATGTTTATTTTGTGTGTACGTCGCGTCGGATGCTGAAAATGCAAGATTTATAAAACAAGTGAAAATGCTAAAAATTGAAGATGCGAAAATTACACGCACAAAAATTACCACTTTACAGTAATCCGATATTCAAAGTATGTCAGTACCCATTTGCGAGAAAAAAAAAGAAGAAAAAAGATTCATCCCGGTGCTACACTCATATGTGAAGAATTATCTTACCTTCATAATATTTTGTTGACCAATGTTGGTAGATTCGTACCTTCAAATGTTTTCTGCAGACAGGCCATCTCAGAAGCATTTAAGCCTAATGCCCAGATGTCGATTAGCATTGTATGGCTTGCCCTCACACTTTGAAAAACAACAAGTAAGTTATTGAGCTATTAAAATAGTTAAGTTTGTTTTAAAGGTGCATGTTGTGACATCTTTAGAACCCCCCCCAAACTTTACCAGGAAATTATCAATTTGATATCAGATGAAGGACTGTTATTTTATTCCATTTCTGAAATTTCCAGCTTCCAATCCATTTCAATCCAAGATAGCGACAAAAAACTGGCGTTTTGATGGTTAAGGGATTTTGTGATTCAGCACCTTGTTTGATCATTGTGCCTAGCATCCCGAGAAATGCTTA
>JAMKCH010085016.1:0-43074 GCA_023653785.1 Ophioderma brevispina
GCATATACTATGCAGTGAAATTGGTTCGTGATCATGATCATTTCTGTAAAATCCGTCATATTTATGGATGTGAAATCAATGAAGACTGAAGAGCATTGTGAGTAGAGTAGTAATCAAAATATACCACCTGTCATTAATTTTTTTCACACAACCGGGTATCCTGTGTGGAGATTTTAAGCCCGGTACTCGGACATCGCGGGCGGGTACCAGGGATTCAGTCACAGCCTTGTGTCTGTGTGTAAAAACTACTATGCCATACATCTTGTGTGTGAATCATATGGAGGGGAAGGGTGGGTTGTTGGATACGAGGAAGGGTGGGTTGTTGGATAGGGGGAAGAGTGGGGTGTTGAGGGGGCCAGCTGGGGGTTGGGGCGGGGTGGGGTGCACCAGGGAGGGGGCGGGTGGGGTACATCGGGGTAGGGTGGGGTGACCCCATGTGACCTTCATAACCCCATGTGACCTTCATGACCCTGTGTGACCTTTGTGACCTCATGTGACCTTGTAACCCCATGTGACCTTGTAACCCCATGTGACCTAATGTGACCTTGGTGACCTCATGGGACCATGGTGACCTCGTGGGACCATGGTGACCTCGTGTGACCCTGGTGACCTCATGGGACCCTGGTGATCTCATGGGACCCTGGTGACCTCATGGGACCTTGGCGACCTCCTGTCACCTTTGGTCCCATTTACAAGTCAAAAAAAAAAAAAAAAAAAAATTGGTGACCCCATGTGACCTTTGTGGCTAATGTGCCTTGTGAACCCACATGACCTCATGTGACCTTGTGTTACCTTGGTGTTACCTTGGTGTCCTCATGTTACCTTGGTGTCCTCATGTGACCTTGTGTCCTCATGTGACCTTGGTGACCTCATGTGACCTTGGTGACCTCATGTGACCTTGGTGACCTCATGTGACCTTGGTGACCTCATGTGACCTTGGTGACCTCATGTGACCTCATGTGACCTCGTGACCTTTGGCCCCATTCACAAACCGGGACGACAGACAACACCAATGGTCCAACGACCATGATGTATGTTTTTGTAAATTGACACGGAAATTCACTGTATACTTCCTCAAATCAAGTTATTAGTACTGAAACAAATATATTAGGATATGTACAGTGTTGTAGGAGGTACTTATATTGCTTTTCTTTCATGCTCACACCAATTTTGAACCCCAACTCATATCTTTATATTATACTATTGGTTTATTCTTAGGTTCAGAGACGTTTGATAACATTGGTTGCTCCATTGCTTAGAATAGTAATACACTTTCACTAGGCACTACCAGTTTTCACTGTGTAGGGGTCCGTTCCCGAAATTCAGTTGTAATCGTCTTGCCTGAGTGGACTAATTTGTCCAAAGCACTGTGTAACTGGCATGAAAAGGTTTTATGTAGGACATATGCGTATAGGATTACACACGAGTTTGGGGGACGAACCCCATGTTACTATTAAATCAACAGTACAAAATGTAAGGTTAGGCTTTTTACTTTGTGTTAAAAATCAAATAATCGGGATGAATTCATTATTCTGCCACCATATCAACCATGCAGTTTATTCCTTTGAGGCTGCCAAATTCATAGGATAGGCACAATAATAAATTCTTTCCAAATCAATCAAATCAATCATGGACATGTCCTTCCATAGTCATTATGGTCATAGACATGAAATACATTAAGAGGGAGTTGGGAATCGGTAGGAAGGGTGTTGGAATAAGTAGGAACGGGTAGGAAATGGGTCGATAGGGTGTTGCGAATGAGTGGGGGAACGATGAGGGTGTTGACCCTTGAGAATAAGGAGGGGGGTGTTAGATGAGGGTGTTGGAATGGGAGTTAGCTGTTTAAGGAGGGGAGGATATTGGGGAGGGGGTATTGGGGAGGGGAAAGGGAGCTATAGGTAGAGTAGGTGGAATGTTGGGTGTGGAGTGGGTGGGTACATAGGTGGTTGGGGAAGGGGTTACGTGGATGATGGGAGGAGTAGAGTACATGGGATGTTGGTAGAGGGGTAAGGTGGGTTTCCAACATGTTTTTGATTTTGCTGTAGATAAAGATGATGTGACCTACTCAGATACAGATGTGCTACATCAGGGTTGGCTTCAGGGGATGGCACCAAGAATATCAAAAGTCAAGAATTTTAAAACAGGTTTTTAAAGCAATACATTGCATGAATTTTTTTACCTAAAGGAGTTAATCATGACATTTTTCCCCCTACGCTGGCCGCCACCCCTGTGCTATAAATTGTAAGCGAGGGTTACATGCATCGTTGATGCTCTCATTTATAAAATGGGATAAACTTTAGCTATTTTAAAGTGCATCAGGCACAGTTCCTTTTGTAAATCGCTAAATTGAATTCATTGCAAGTGGCGTACTTGATGTCTTTACCTATTTTTTTAAACTAATAAAATTATTATCCGTCATGCCCGGACTTTGTGGGCTCGAAATTTCCAATTATTTTTTCAATTCCATTTTCAATTATGAGGGATACAAAACAAGTGTTTTGTATTGGATTTGACAAATACTATGATAATTTTATTTTCCTGTTCAAATTTTTGCTGCCTAGATAGGTCCAGCGTTAAGAAAAATTTATTGAAGTCGTCAGAAATTCGATGTGGGTCATTTATAATGTCACCATCATCATTTCTGAATATTTTGATTACAAGTTGATTTTGTACGGCCGAGGATGTTATGATATTTTTCCAGTTTGTTGTCAGGTCAGTTTTGGATTTTTGAAATTTCGTCTCATATTATTCCTGATTAGCCTTTCTCTTATTAGTAGCTCTGGTGGTTGTAGGCAATATATGTCCAGAGACTAAACTCTTCTGGAATCTACTAATTGAAGTCAGGAACAATATTGGTTGGCTAAACAAATTCCACTGACGCCGAAATGCCCGATATGGCCACGCCCCTTTTTGGGGGGGTAGCCCCTTTGAGCGAAGTACTACTGACAGTATCTACAGACCGTTGGACCTAGGAGGTGAGAGACCACTCAAAATGTGCGGAATAGCCACATTATGGGGGGTTAGGCATATTTTTTATATCCAAAAGTCTACGGTTTTTTTAAGATAATTGTCAAAACTGATTACACCATATCGCGCACGATACAATTATGAATGAATTCTTAAGGTTTTCATGCCAAAACAGGAAGGGCGTTCACAATACACCTTGGATTTGCTCTAACTCTCCTCAGGGGTAATTTTTGGGTAGCTAAGGGACTTCACAACGACATTATATGACTTACCGTTCGACAAATGGCCCAGCCCGTCAAAAAATTTTGTGCTGACTTTAGCAAAATTGCGGTAATGTGGTGGAAAAACAGGCATTTTGTAAGTGATGTTAACAGTTGTATTAGCTCCACAACTCATCAGTTTATGACGTTTTGTATTTCACAGAATGATTACCATTTTGATTTCAAATGGGATATAATCAGCCTTTTAATGCTACTCCTTTCGTTGTCATGGCGGGGTCAAATGGCCCATAGTAAAGTGAAAATAAATGTTTCCATTTTTTATAGGGATTAAGTTAAGTTAAAGTTAAAGCAAGCCTCAAAATAAGCCAGCGCCAAACCAGGGGCATGTTTTGTTAAAAAGTTGATCCTGGTTCCCTGGGAATAGGCATGAACCAGGGGCCCCTACAATTTCTGAGCACCTGGGCAATTTCAAAAATCAAATACCATAGTCTACGATACTTGATTTTACCTCCAAGTCCTGTTATCATTAACCTTACCTTAATACATAGTTAACAAGTTAAACACTATAATTGGATACACATTTGCTTACTAATTTTACTACCATTATCACATCTCAGGCATTAGTTGAACCGTCCAGGGGCCGCCTTAATATTTTTTGAACAGGGGTGCAGTTCCAATTTAGGGTTAAAATCCAGTATTCTTGGTGAATTACAAGCCTCCTATCACTACATCCTGCGGACCTATTATGGTCACTGGCAATTCACTAAGCACTACCTGAGCGGAGGCCTGATTGTTTCTATGAACCAGAACCCCTGTCTACTCAGGTATAGGTGCATTAGTACTTACAGGCAAGTGAGGGTGACAGTGTACAGGCATTGGTCCATGGTCAGTGACCATTGGTCATGAATCTGGGAGTGTTTGAAGACTATTCTATGTTATATGTAACATGCAATAAGATTTGTCTATGACAATGATCTGACACTTGAAAAGTCCAAAATCATTAATGGTGGTTTGTTTTGGGCGTTTTCAAAAGTGCTGTCGTTTAGAAGTTCTAAGCAGTGAAATGTCCAGAGAGTCCTATTCTTCTGTACATAATGGACGTTAAAAAAAATTATCCATTGTCCTATTACATGTTCTACATGGTCAATTTTCATTATATCTGTTGCAAAATATAGCACTGGATTAATTTACGAAATTGAAAGATTTTCAAGTATTTTAATAACTATTTGCATAAGGAAAAAAAAAAAATAAACAAAGTAAAATGCATACTATTTGCAGCCAAAACTTTTAATGATTTACACATTGCGGCACACATGCACTGGTGGAGTGGCGTTCCAACCCCACCTTTTTACCAAAGCACCCTTTTTACCAGCAGCCTCTGGTACCCCCCTTTACCAACGGCAACCTTGTTACCACAGCCTCATCTGGTACCCCAACCTTTAACAATAAGCACCCTTTTTATTCCCCCGCCCCCGTACCCCCGCCAATAATTACCTAACATTGCCGGGCTTCGGCCATTTTGTCTACACAATACCTCAGATTGCTTATTCTTGAAAGAAATGTGGAAAATTGTGATGCAAATGCACAAATAAACTCCAACTAACAAGGTCAGTGGGCCATGTTCCACGAATGACAATAAAGTAGTACTAATTAAAAGACATTACTAGTTCACACTTTCACTGAGTTTCATCATTAACCTGTGACTTTATTTTTAACCCACCCTTTTTTATGAAAAACACCTTGTACCAGAAGTTGCAAACCACCCTTTGTCGAGTCGCCATGACCATGTACACCAAGTAACCACCACACACCTATCGATGGTGGTTGAATTCGGCTACTCTACCCCTCCAGAACAGCGCATTTGTAGTATTGGGAACCGTGCACTAACTTCAGATAAGGCTAAGATGCCATGCGTATTTTGTACCGAACAGAAAATATGGATAAAATGCTGAAATGTGCCAACAAAAGAAACTTTCGGAAAGGATTATACTGAACGAACCGTACGTTTTAAAATGTTCTAAACGTAGCGTTTTCAATTCAAAAAATTCTACCCGCCTCGCGCGTGCCCGGTTTCAAATTTGACACCATTTTTGTTCATTTGTTCTTGACCCGGGGAAGCCGTTGTCTACAAAAGAGGCGTGGATAAGGTCAATAATGTTGTCGATAATGCTAATACGTGCCATGATTGGTTAATATATAATGATATTAATTTATGTCCGTTGATGATGTCTGAACAACATTTTGTTTCAAGGCTTTTTTGTTTATCTAACAATTGTCGGTACAGTATTTTAATGTTTTGTATCATGAAAGCGACACGTTTTTTACGAAATGTACTCCCTTTCTAGCACATGCTAGCAGCGTTTCATCGGCAAATGTAACGGCAAATTCAGTTCTTTTCCCGACACGATTCAGAACCGATTTACTCAATTATATGGTTCTCAGATTTTTAATACCCCGATCGATCCCGTCCACCATTGATGACCGTCATAATCACTCATGTTATTATCAGTAAAAGGGAATGAAAAATATTACTACTATCATCTCTGCTTGAGACGGGGCCCGGGAACGGCGGAGGAGGGGTGGGAAGGCCAAAAAATACAACACTGGAATACTCAAAGACAAGGTTGATACATTATCAATCGCAACTCATAAATATCACGGAAATTTTGATCAGTTTTCCTGTGAATTATTCAGCTCACCGCGTGCGCATTTAAATGTACATTTGCGCTGGCTACTATTTTTTTCGCCGTTCCCAGGCGCATTTGAGCTATGAGTGCAAATTTGCCGCCCTGGCGCAGTATTTGAGGCTTGAGTTAAAATCCCTTCAGCAACAAAGTTCAATGCTGGTGAAGGGTCTTTCAATGATCTAAAAGCACTAACTACATGCTTGTGACATTGAAACAGGAAAAAAATGGAAGATCCCACTGGAATGTATGAAAAGTTCACTAAAATATGCAGGCCGCTTGTGGGAATAGCAACTTCTACCGGTATTTTTCATTTTGTAGGGCCAATGGCCAAGGGTAAAAAGCTCTGAAGGATCTTAATAATCTAACTACACTAAAACTACCGTAGCACTAAGGGTATAAGCCCACCCCCTAAACAAAAGGCAGATTTTACTTCAAAATTAGGGGGTGGGATTATACCAGGGAGGGGGCTAGGGGCTAGCACTTGGGAGCAAATATCCGATACAAATTGCCATATCATTTCAAGAGCATTATATTCACCAGTAACCCTAATGTTTACCACTTATTTGTAGCAGGATTAAACATTAAAGAAAAGTTTAATTTTCCCATCACATTCATCAAAGTAATAATTGCATCATTAATCCCAATGCATTGGGGCTACTTTGATGGCTCATAGATAGTTCAAGTTTGAAGTTTGATTTTTGGTTTGTATGAGTTTTTACTGCCACGTCGTTTTTAGTGAATGCTCAAATCCCACCTGTGCTTATAACCCGAGTGGATGCTAGCTCTGATTTTCTTTAAAATTTGGGGTGGCTTATACCCGAAGGTGGGTCTTATTACCCGAGGGTTACGGTACATGCCAGTTCCTATGAAGCAGGCTAAAAATTTCATGACCCCTCTAAAGGTTGGCCCCCCCCCTTTTGTGCTCAAATGCAAAAGTCGCTAAAAATACCAAATTTTCGCCGAACCCTTGGCGTTAGCCAATGGAGGAGGGGCAAGGGGCAAGCTGCCCCCCCCACACACACACACACACAATAAATCGAGAAGGGGAGCCAAAAATGGGAAGGAAAAAAGGAAGAGAAAAAGAGAAAGAAAAAATGAGGGAAGAGGAGAAAGGGGAAAGAGAGAAAGGTGGGAAGAAGAGAAAGAGGGGGAAGACGGAAAAGAAGGAAGGAAAACGGAGAATTTGTGCTGTGAACACTAATTTTTAAGCTTCCTAAAATGCAACAAAACTCAGGACTTACGGGAGCTCCGTCCCCTAGGACCCCACCCCTCGTTACATTAAATCACCACCCCCCCCCCCCCCCCGGGTCGGTCTGGCAACGCAACTGCCGCCACTAAGGGCCGGCATTGTAAATGTGAAGAAAGAAATCTAAATTACAAAACAGTTTCAATAGTTCTAATATCTTTTAAGAGTGCTCTTTAAGATGCAATAAACTCTCTCATCTCTACTACATGGCTCGTCATCTCTTCAGTTTTCCGTTTGGGTAATTTTAGCGACTGTTTCATGCCGACCGGGGGGGCGGGGGGGAAGCAACTTTTTGGGGGCATGGAAATCGTTTGAAATTTGCATGTTCATGGTCACAGGCAGGCATGGAGTTAGTGCTTTTAGATCATTTAAAGACCTTCAGGACAGCATTTAACTCTGCTAATAGGTCCCTATAAAGGATAAAAATATATTTCCACGATGGGCCATTTTTGACCCCTCCCATGAAAACGAAAGGAGTAAACATTAAAAATGTGATTAATCCCAGTTGAAATCAAATGGCCAATAGTTCTGTGCAATACAAACATTCATAACATTAGCTAAAATGCTTGAGGTTTGGAGCAAATACACTGTTACAACGGGCACTTAAAAATGCACGGTTTATCACCTATATACCGTCAGTAATACCAAATTTTGCAAATTTTGCTCAAGGTCACAACATTTTACGGGCTGCCGTTTGAGAAGGAAAGGAATATTGAATTTCTGTTTGTGAACCTACCACTTAAGACCCTAACAAATTGATCCCTGAGGAGAGTTAGAGCAAAATCCAAGGTCTATGGTGAACTCCCTCCTGTTTTTGCATGAAAAACTTATGAATTCATTCATAATTGTTATAATGCCGTGAATGATATGGTGAAATCAGTTTTTGACATATCTTAAAAATAGAGGATTAAACCGCTCCAGGGTATTGCCTCTGCCGATCCGATGCCCGTTACTTTTTTTGTCGTTATCGGACCGAGCCCCGATCGATACGATGGTTTGTTCCTTATGTTAAAGATCGACCAACCCTAGTGAGTCTTAGTAGGAGTTGCACTGGTGGTTCAACTTTTTAAACTATAGGTAATTGGCGCCGATGATTATAGTTAATAAATCTGGGTGGTCCCATTTTACAAGTTCCGATGAGGTTTTTAGAGGGGAAAAAGTTATCTTTTATGACCGAAGGTGTGGAAAAATCATAAAGTACAGCAATCAATAAGCGGCATTGTAAATTCCCGCAAAAACACATCCTGTCTGAGTTCATCAGAATATCACAGACCATCATGCTCATTTTAAATTGAAGATTTCATTTTCTTATTAATGCATTTCAAAATGTGCGTTCAAAGTTTAATAAATCCAAAACTTTTTGTACAATGATACCCGTAGTCGATCGACCGCATTCACGTGCGTCCATCCCCAGGTCAGGGCAGTCTACAATATGCTAATTATGCTTGACAGGTGCAAAGGACATGTGCGTGTACGGCTATATAGTACTGCAGTTGAACATTGCGGTAAAATGGCGAAAAATTATTTCTAAATTATGTTTCGCAGACAATTTACAAATCAATTGTATTACCAGTCTTAATCATTTGTATTATTTTTTTTATGACTGATTCCCAGTCATTTTTTTACATATTTTTGTCACGGTAAGTATACCCCCCCCCCCGAATCAAATCTCAATGACGTAAATGGGATTCCCGGGAAAACATGTGTCTTAGAGTCAACAAGGACAGCGCAAGAGCAAGCGATTGCATGAGCTGACCGTACTGCGCCTCGCAGGGCTGAGAAAAAAACAATAATTCATGACCTTTGCTGCTGCTGATCCATTATTTTTTTATGTATTATATAATCAATGAGAGCATGGATAATGAGTGCTAGCGCCACATGCATGGATTGCGTTATTTGTTTAAGCAAAATTGATAGTCATCTTAACTACAGGTCCACAACGCGCGATATGTTTGGCTCGTGTGTCAAAACTACGGCGGTTCGGAAAGTATGAGCTGGCATATACTCAGCCTAATTACGTAGACTGCATTGTGGGAAAAGGGTTTGGTGCGCGTCAGAGCCCACAGAGCTAAACACCGATTAAGAAATGTTTAATTTCTCAGTGCCATGGGTTCCATAGGTTTACACCCAGTTGAGGGATGTTCTCGTATTTAATCAAAATTTGGACCCTTCTGATGCAAAAACACATCCAAAAAAGAACCTATGATTTTTAGAGTTCATTTACACCATTCTCTAGATCTATGGCTGATAACGTAGTCTCTCACGCAGTATCAATGAATTTAGAGATTTTTGCAGTCTGTGTCACAAAATACACTGTGGAAAAATACTTTCCGTACCGCCGTATAAATCAAAAACATAACTTTTCTGCGACCCCTTTTTCTTTAGTCAGAACTTACAATCAATGAGAGAATGAAAGGAGCTGAGAGACCACGTGAGCTTGGTAAAGTATACAGGTGGTGGACAAACAAATATATTAAATGTTATGTTCTATGCAACTAGTATGAGAATTCATTGAGCCGCACAGGTTTGACCACAAACAACTAGCTATTCTTACGTATTTAGATGACAGTTGATGCTGTACAAAAATACAGCCACTGCAAGTGAAAAGAACCTAAAACAATATGTTAACGAAAGAGTTTAAACGGGAATATTTCGGCCGTATTTCTGGACTCTGCTTCTAAGGATTTTGAGGTTCATGAGGCTTTGAACTTGAAGCACACAAGATACAAAAATAATACAAACCTAAGCAGTACTTTTCTATGTTTGGACAAAAACAACGTTAGTCTCTTCTACGTATTTATTATGACACTGTTGATGCTGTACAAAAATACAGCACTGCAAGTGAAACGAACACTAAAAAACATACGTAACGAAAGAGTGGAAACGGGAATATTTCGCCGATTTCTGGATCTGCTTCTAAGGAACAAACCGTTAATTCTGACTCACTGTCTGTTATGATAACAAGGTCATTTGATATGATAACAAGTAAGCGTTGAAGATAACGAGGGGTGGGTGGGTAAGAGATGTCATTAGATGCCGACGTGGTGAGTGGACCGTTATGATCGATACCAATCCAATATTTTTTTTTTTTTTTTTTTTTTTTTTTTAGTTCTGGGTACAGTTCTCAAGCAAGCGGGGGGACGGGGGCGCGATGTCGTGGGTGTATTAAGACTGAATGCAGACGTGATTCAGGTATCAACCCTAAGCTCCCTCTATGCTCTCTTCACTACCCCGACCCGAGGTGTCTTAAAACGTAACAAGTTTCGTTAGGAAAGGGGGTTAAAATATAGATTAACGGGAGTAGCATGACCCTAACTTAACAAGCATTGAGGAGAAAAGATTGATGTCCAATGTCATGAATGTGTTTGTTTCAACTTAATTTATATATTTATACAATAATTGTTTTTAATATTTATTCGTTATTTATTTAGGCGATTCCTTCAGTTACAAAGAGCACTGGTCTCCCCTCCGCTAAAAGTTCTCAGATTGAAATGGAGACAAATTGATTTTGAGTAAAATTTTAAATTAAAATATTTTTAGATTGATATTTCAATGTATTTTGATTTAAACTGGGTTTGTCCCTGATAGCAATCCAACTGAAGTGGATTGATTATTATCTTTGAGAAATTTAGAGAGCAGGAAGCACTGAAAGCTACTGAAAAGCATTGTTTTATACCATTGAGATTTACTATGAAAAAAAAATGGATACATCATAAGCAAAAGATAAGCTGGTAAAATATCAAACGTTATTGTATCTTAATTGAAAAATTAAGTTAAGAAAAGAGGAACCAAGTTATAAATTTGCAATACTCCTATTTGTCTGGAATATTATTAGAATTTGGCTGCTCTGTACCTAAAGCCTAGTTTATTCTGCCAGCACTAACTAGGAGCTAGAGGGAACAAGCAAAGTATTTTGAGCCTTGACATCTAGGTTTCCTTTAGAATGAATGAATGATAACTTATTTGTTTTCTCTTGTGTTTCGTATAAAGAACACAAAATATTTTTTATGCTTTTGGCGAAAATGACAAAAAAAAATCCACCCATTTTTGGCGGCCTAAACTAAAGGCGAAAAAGATGTTTTTTAAGTGACTTAAGTCACGGATACCCGTTAGGCCTATATTGATGGTTGCCGTGTTATGTGTGTGCGGGTTCATTGAAGTGGAACAGACCATGTAACATGCTGTCAGACAAACAAGGATTACGTTGCTCTCATTATAATATCAAAGGGCGGTGAGTCAGGAATGAACGTTTTGTTTCTAAGGATTTTCAGTTCATTGAAAGCTTTGAACTTGAAGCACAAAAGATAATAAAAGATAATATAAAACATAAAGCAGTAATTGTTCATCAGTTCACTACAACGAGATTTTCGTGGAGAGCAGAGTCATGCCAGCATGTCATGCGTTTTGTAGCTTAGACAGGACCATAACATTTGCAGTATAGCTGAATTTGGACCGCCTTGTTGAAGTTGAGATCGTGATAGTATTATAAGTAAGTAGCTCATTAGCCTTCAAGTTTTATCATTGTAGGCTAAGAGTTATTAATGGATGGAAGATGATAGCTAAATACACATATTAAAATCAGTTTGAGTAACTCGTGTTTTCCAACTAAAAAACTGGAAAATGCCATTATACTTTGTCCTTCTTTCATTCAATATTCGGTGTAGGATCGGCAAGCTCGGAAATATTTTTGCCGATCCCGCATCTTTAGGCCGATTTAGCAAAAAATCGGCCGCCGATCCAGAATTGTCCGAATACAAATATCGGTTAAATCTCTTACTGTTAAAAGACTTGACTTTGGGATTGATCAAAATGTATTTACTGACCCCCCATAATGTGGCCATTTTCGCACATTTTGAGTTGTGTCTCTAAACCTCCCTAGGTCCAAACAGTTCTGTATGAGACAGTCAGTAGGACTCAACTCAAAAGGGGCGGCTGACCCACCGGAAAAGGGGGCGTGGCCATATCGGCATTTTCGGCCCGTCAGGTGGGAATTATCGTTACAACCAATATGGTTCCTGGCCCTTCAATTAGGGGTTTCCTGAAGAGTTAGCTCTGGACATATAATGCATACAAAATCACTTATGAGCTACTAGAGTATATTAGATTATGTAATTATTCCTATAACATTTTGTAACTGCTCACTTAACTTCAGTAGGAAGTTTTTATAATTTCTATACAATTTGTTTTTATTGTTTATACTTTTTAGTAATACCGTGGTTAGCCATGGAGATATTGGATGCCTTTTTTCTATTATACATGATTTTTTCAATGTTTATACAATTTCTATTGAATTCATTAAGTAGTGAAATATAAAACTGTTGTAGTCACATTAACATTGTCACTGATGTAGGTTCAGACCAGTTATATAACTAAACAAAAACGAAAGGAATGTTCGCGAATGATGAAATTTCATTATTGTAAAACCCATGGCGTTCTAGTTCCAAGCAATTGTCAAGAAAACTTACAGCTTCAATTCTGGACATCCATCACCTTGCAAAACTTGATGTGTGTATATATCAGACCAAACTAAGGGCCACCACCAACAGCTAACAACAGCACCACTGTAGAATTATCTTACCAGCACAAATTTTTTTCCCAGTGTCATCTGCATCTGGAACACCCTACCAGCTGTACTGGGTTCAGCTCAGTCATGGAGATTTTCCGGAGTCGCTGGAAGCCATCAACCTCCGCAAGCTAGCCACACGGACCTTCCTTTTACTTGCCACCAGTCTTTTGTTCCTGCAAACGGTTTGTTGATCTTTGTTCTGTGACCAAGCAACATTTCACCGAGTACAACAATACTCTATTACTGAGTGATGTAATGAGTGGAGATAGATAAGATAGATGCGTCCAACTTTATTCCAGTTAACGTCAAACCTAAAAAACTTGCATGTCGCCTGAACATGCAGCCACGGAATTACACTTCATCTTTTGACATCAATTCAAACATCGAAACAACTTGCATGGAAAATGTCTGCTTCAATTCAAAACATACAAATTCCAGCCAAACTCAGTTATCAACAAAGGCTAGAGCGACCGATAAGGTTCTGACCAGAAGCATCACACAACCGCCAACATGACCCCACTGGCAACGGCAAATTACAGCCTCCCTCCAACCAGTCCCCAACTAGCAGCAAACCTGAAACCTAGAAAAAAAAAACGCTGAGGAACGCGAATTCTAGTTGATGGTTTTTTTAAAATAGACAATTGGCGGTTGTTTAAAGCGATCATAGCAACCTTAACAGCTGCGATCTTAGCTGAGTCTCTCCATTGTTTTTATTTTATTGATTAATTTCTTAAAATATCAAACAAGCAAAGAAAAGAACTTACATAAAAAAGTCCAGACAAGAAATCGACAATGATGGGTGCAACCCACCATCCTATTTCCGAGGAATGTAGACATTACAACAAGACATTACTTCAAAGACATACATAAAAGGTAAACGGCATTACATTTGAAAATTTAAATTAAAAACATATAACGCCCGGAAGGTAGGGTATTGTGCTGTGAGGCAGCGCGATGGATTGGTTGCAAGAGGCCTGCATATGTGACGTCACTTATCAAAGATAAACAAAAATGTCCGGCGTGTCCGCAATATTGTTGTGATTGGCCTACTGCCAGGGTGTAGCTAGCAAATTTTAGTGTGGGTTGTTATTTGACAAAAAACATGGCATAGGTTATAATGTTATGCCTTAAAATTGTCAAAATTTGCATTAAATGGATTAAAATTGTGCATGTGTTTTGCTCTTTGAGTAGTGGGCTCTAGAGTTAAAATTGGGGTTTAGTGGTGGGCTCTGCCGGGCTCTGCCGCCCACCACCGCCCACTGGAGCTACATCTGGTGATCTAAAAATTCACGAATTTACAGCCCACTGAGTCCAGAAAATTCTAAGTACTTTTTAACCCAGTGCACACCATTTACGTTGTGTCTTGGCCACAACAGCGCCGGCCAGTGTTGCATCTTGGCAAACCTTGGCCAAAATACTTGTACACATTGTACCATAAAGTTATATCTATGGAAAGCTTCTAATTTTAAGGTACAACATCTGCAATAATAAAAAGGCAGTTGCCATAGCTTTTGAATTCCAGGTTGCGTTAAAATGACATTTTTTCGTCATATGTGGGTAATGAAAATTGGATTGATTCAGATCAGCCCAAATTTATTGGCCGAGCTATGAGTGCAAAAATATTGGGCGAGACGCAGTCGAGCCCAATATTTTAAAACTCATAGCCCCGAGGACCATAATGATTGGGCGCAAATCATCCATTTTATATATCATGCGTAGGATCCGGTATTAATACGCGTATATCGGACACCTCAAAGCATGAAATGCACAATTTAACGGTTGTGTAACTCCCTAGGGAATAATGTTATATGCGTCTCAAAACTGTATTTCTGGAATCCTTGATTAGTAAACTTCAAATAAATGTATACTTTGTAGGGGTTGTGGGTTCTGAAGAGAGCTAGAGCCTTCAGACCAATATCATGCCACATTTTGCGCACAAATGAAAACTATGTCACACAAAACTGGCCCACCTTGAAACACAATGCCAAACACTCATAATCGCCTAAGGTGGGAAACTCCACATAACACACAGGGTCAGATAGCGTTGATTTGCTGATTATGATTTTTTTTTGTTACATTGCGTTAACTGGAGATTGCGCAAACTAATTTGGCCTATCGTAACGATTTATGCACCAAAATATTCATTTATTGTCTAGTTAGCTGACTTAGTTTAGAATATAGACCTGTTTATTTTTGGAAAAAAGAGAAAAAAATCTTTTTTGATTATTTTATTACATTTTACTAGCATTTTTCTTACCTTATCCGCTCTATCAGCTTGGTCAACTTAGATTGCTGCTTGTCAAGTCATGCCACACGTCAGGCTTACAAAAACGAGTGAGCTAAGGGTCTTTTTTGTCAGGAACCCGCACCCCCCCGTTTCTAACATCAGATTGACCACCTGATTCGTTGATTTCGCGATATCCAAATGGTACCGCCGAAACCGTTTTTCCTTCCTTGTTCAAGCTAATCGCAGAGCCTTTAACACAGCGTTTGGCTGCTGGGAGTCCCATGACGTAGCGCATGTCTAAGAATAGCCGGCCAATTAGCGATGCGGATACGGTATAGGTGGCGCTGTGTCCCAGCTCTAGAGATGCTATGGGAGCGGAAATGTTGTGAGTGGAAGATCCAGATGCACCAAAGGAGAAATTTGTAGGTAATGTCTCAAAATGGTTGGGTAGATTTTAGAAAGTTCTCACAGGATTCACATAGCGTAAGGAAAGTGTGATTCTAAGCTAGATCTTAGTGGCCTTATCTTTTATTACCTGACCTGTTTACGGGCCCTCAATCTGCACAATGAATCATGACGAATGTTAAAAACATTTGGCTAACTTAATTATTCTCTAAATGAGTCCATGTTAGGCCAAATTAGCCCAATTTTACTTACTTTAGGCTGTAAGAATCGGTAGACAACCCTTAAAAGTTTTAAGTAGTTTTCAGAAATATAAACTTAAAAGAGCACATTTATGCATTTGCATAGGAAGATAATTTCACTTCCACAGACTAAGTCCAAAACGGATACCAAGTGGCATGACACGTCATACATTTGAGACAGAATTTTGTAAACAACTCAGGCAGGTGAAATGTGTACACATGCCCATAGACGATTTTGTAGTGATAGCGCCGCACGAGTTATTTCGATTCGAATCCTAATTCCATGCAGATGACGTACTGATGTTGCGTGAATAACACAGCGCCATTAAAACGACCGCGATCATGCGCGGCAGTTTCTCCCGATTTTATTTGGGTCCCAGATTCATTCTGACCTCATTCTGACCTACCGGATGATGTTTTACCCAGCATGATTCAGTTTACCCTTGATTCAGTACAGCCTTGAGAAAGCCACGACCCTTGTTGTATAAAACCAGAGAATTGACGTATACTCTGGTTGTAGAAGAGAATAGTGATACACTATTCGCACAAACCTTTGATTTCAAATAACTTTTAGGATTGGAACTTCCCCTCTTGTCGCATACCAGGGCTCGAAAAAGTGTGGAATTTGGGAAAGCTCCTTCCCAGGAATTGGCCTTTGAGGGAAAACTTGGCAGTGGCGTATCCAGGTGGGGGCAAAGGGATGGGGGCATAGTGCCCCTCTCTGAAAAAATCTTGAGGGGAAATCGGAAAAAGACGGATATTCATGTTTAATCAGCCCCTTTTCGGATTCTCTTTGCCCTGCGGCTGGGAAATTTTTGCTTGTGATCGGGACAGTTTGTTGCACTACCGGGAAATTGCGCCCCTCGGAACCACCGTGTTTGGCTACGCGCCTTAAAACTTGGCCATTTGGGAGGGAATTTATAACAATATAATAGTGGGAAATCTGTGGATAATGCAACTATCTTCCGGGGAAATTTTACTTTTTATAAGCCCTGGTCGAATACCCGAAGCGAATGATGCACTGGAGTACCGTATCGTCACTCTGTCCTTCTTTTTTGACTTTTTCATGTCATGCCTTGTGCAGGTTGTGGGTGAAAATGTAGCATTGTCTTGACTTGAGTTTAGTGCTAGCCTAAGGTTTAGGGCCTTCTTCAAAAAATAAACCTTTTTGATAAAAAAGAAATTGTGTTTATTGCAATTTCTTTACATTATCACGTTACCATCCAAGTTTTTCCTGCATGATATTTTTAAACAATATTTTCAAAATGAACTTGTTTAATATTTTGGATAAAAAAAAATGGTTATTACACATTTTGGCTAAGTGCTTCTAGGTGGTGGGAAGAGTCATTAGTAGTAATAATTTAGCATGTCTACATGATGTGAAAAACATTTTAGCTAACATCATTCACAGAAGCATATACCATATTTCAAGCTGGGTCGAAACTTTTTGGGATTATGCACCACCATTGGCAATGCAATGCCAAAGTCTAAGAGCAAGTCTAGATGAAAAAGGAAAGCTCGTATTTGAAGGAAAATGCAATTCATCTGGATCATTTCAGCACCCAAATGTCAATGTTTGTTATTTACCTTGTATACACGAAAACATGAATGAATCTAGAGATTTGTGGATCATCGTTTCGTATTGTGCCCATTTCCATCCAGGAACTTGTACCAGTCCTCAAATCGACTAAAACATACAGTTAAACACGTAATGATTACCCCTAACACTCAAAGGGTAGTTGGCCCTAAAACGGCCGAGATCAATAGGATGCCACGCATAAGTGTCTCCTGCCGTCCCAGGGTGCCAAGACAATCATTGCTGCAAGTACTTTGGTTTGCAAAAGTTGCAGTGTCTGTGAAAATGCCTGGTGGTCAACCTGCGTTAAATACCAGCATGTTCATCACATTTCAAGATTTGTGAAATCACATTTGCATATTTCCACATTTGTCCGATTCAGCTGAAACTTCAATGGTGAAAATAATTTTGTGCACCAGGCAACCATAAATCAAAATGAGGGCACCTGGATCAAAGGTGCATCAAGGTCAAAATGTGTCATATTTTATGTTCCCATTCATAAACTGTCGATCTGGCATTTTCTGTTTCTAGGGACCAACTACAGTTTTTTAATGCAACGGGGAATGCGGTGTTTTTTTGCTGGATAAGGCACGCCCCATTGAGAAGCACTCAGTAAAGAAGCTTATCCATTTTTCCAGTGTACCAATTCTAAAATGCATCAATGTTTATTCCTATGGTTTGTTATTTTTTTTTTTTCCACCATGAAGGATTGTAATCATGGCATCCACGTCTCAGCAAACTAAGAGCCTCAGTGGCTCCAGAACCTTCTGAGGCATCATCCACCACATCAAATCAGCCAAACCAGCGTTTGTTCTGAGAGAACGATGAATCCGAGTACATGAGTATAAGACACTGCAAAGATCTAAAAGAGCGGTATGAGTAAAGGTATTCTGAACTGGTGATTGTTTGATTTGGTTTGATTTGGTATATCCACATACTAATTTTTTTTTTAATTGTGGCCTTGAGATTTCATTTTGATATGTTTCAGAAGTTTATAATTTGGTTGAAGTTTTTTTTAACAGAATTGTTATTAAAAATCAAAAATAATAGTAAAACAAGATGATGGATGAATTACTTAGATAACACAAAAGTGTAAAGTTGTGTACCCTCCAGGACCTAGATTTACATAAACAGGTGACTGATTGCATTCAATCAAGTTGCTGAAGCGAAACCAAATTTTTTTTAAATGGGCAATTCCATATTTGCAGAAGACACATTTCTGGAAACTTTGGTGGACCCAGAACTTTTTCTCTGAAATGTTTATCTATGATGGAAACTGATTTGGTATTTAAGAGACCTAAGCTGAAAACCCACAAAATCATCACCATTATCTTAGTAACATTTCCCACGGTTCACCGTGGGGTCTGACGTACGTTGCAGATGCAAGTGTAAATATTTGAATTTGTACATTTACGACAAAAACCAATGACATGATTATAAATTTCTTAAAAATTAATAAGGATATCTGAAAGACAAAATTAATTTGGGGGCACTCCATTTTGGAGGTGACTTATGTGTTTTAAGGCTCCCTTTCGGTTTCATCTCTCAACCAAAGACCCCATATTGGCCACTGTCACTGAATGCCTCTGTTTGAAAGCCCATGCTTGCCCCCCGTATCCCTTTCATTGTGAGTGTCCAAATAGGACTGGTAAATAAGAGTAGCAAGAAAGTCCCCCCCCCACATCACCACAAACCACCTTTCCCACAGTACATTACATCTGACTCTGATTGGCTTGTTATAAGATGAAACCTGAGTAACCAATCAAATAGACTTGCATGTCTATGCACCTTTAAGCTTCATGTAATAACCCTATGGTTAACAATTGAATTCACCAGTTTACCCCAGGAGCAGGCCGGGAAAAATTGTGAAAATCAGGGAAAGCTCCTTCCCGGGAAATCCTGCCAACTGCGAGAAATTTTCATTAGTTGATAAAATACACTGACATAAAACTGAAATTTTCCAGGGCTAGAATTTTTGACTCAAGAAACTTCCCTAGCAATTCAACCACCTTGACCAAGTTTTTGATCAATTTATCATTAAGAACAGTAGAAAATGACTTTTCAACATCACTTATCTCCCATCTAATTCTGTGGTTTTTGTAGTTCTGGTTGTTGCATATGGGTCAGTACTTTGGGTTGCCAGCCTGTTTACAATTCTTGGAAAATGTGAAAATATGCAAAATTAAGTCGTTCAGCCCTTTCCCGACCTCGTACAGGGCGCAAAATTAAAATGCGGTCACATGATTTTTTTCAAAAATAGTGTTGCCAAATTGAATAAATTATCATATTTTTACTAAACTTAGGGATTTTCTCATTATGAATTTTAAGATTTGTTGAGTCATTTTTGCCATTTTTCCTATACAAAGCTTAAATTATGATATTGTAAAATACTAAATAGCATTACACCCCAGGGCGCTCCCCTGGTTCTTTTTTGGGGGGATCAAAACAAAAAGAGTCAACATATTGACAAATATACCTCCCCTGCAGACACCCCCTCCCCCCGCACCACTAATGTGGTGCAATGGCTGCTTTGCGGCCATTCTTTTCACGGGAAATGGGCCACGATCGGACGTTCCTTCCAGGGAAAAAAAACATTTTTTCCAGCCCTGTCCAGGAGTGTTAAGCTGCAGGGCCATTCAATGCCAAAACACCAAGCTGTGGAACCCATCCTCTCAGATTTTATTCAAATTTCAGTCAAAGGTACATTTTATGGTGCTGCAGAGTAGGTCAAAAGGAAAAATTCAAATTCCACTCAGTTGCGGAGAAACACAGGCTGATAAAGTTTCACATACTGGCTTAAAATTGAGCATTTTCAGGGCCCATAGTTGAAAGACCAATCTTTGGTGGCCCTTTCCTTTGTATTAAACAATGATAGCTCTTCATTTTAACTTGTGGATACTAACTAGGTGGGTCTTGTATACCTCCTGAAGAAACCTATCTAATTTTAGACCCACAGATTTAGAGGGTCAATTTTGGTTTCATCATGTTCTTGTATTGGGTAAACATTTCTTCCCATGTTGGTCTCTATAGGGTCACTTTAAACTATGTTGACAGTGATAGTTCCCAGAAACAAAAAAAAAAAAAAAAGAGGTGATAAAAAAAAAAAAAAAAAAAAAAAAAAAAAATAGAAACATTAGGTTCCTGTTACCCTTCCACAGACAAATTTGAAGCATAAGGGTAATTTTGGTGAAGCTAATTGTGTTCATCTACATATTAAACATTTTTTTTCACATAAATTAAAATTCAGATGGCAATGGAGCCAGTAACAGAATATCAATCCAAGAAATATCATAGATGGCCAATGAAATTTTATGAGAGAGCGCCATTCCAGTCAATTCACACTGCGCTTCATTCGACCAACTCCCTGTCACACGAAAGGTGAGTGGGATAGATGTAACTTCAAAAGATATGGTATTTTAAGTGGTTGAGTACAGTTTATGTTTTTTCCCGTGGGATTTTTGTGCCAAAAGTTTATTAATTAGTTACTTTCAATTTTGGGGTGCTGATTCAAAAATCTTAGGTGCCACTTTTTTCAACCACGCCTTCAATCGCCATTTTGGATTTCAAAATGGCCGCCAGGTTTTTCATATTTTTTTTGTCCTATATCTCGGCTTAGGAGCAACTTATTAGGAGTAAAATTGGTGGCAATACCCATGTTTGTGATATCATGTGTCCATCTGAAATCATCGTCGCTTACTTTTATTGATTTGGTTTGGCCTTGCCTCTTGAATTTAAAAATGGCGCCAGTTTAAATGACGTTTTATGTCCTATACTTGGCGTATGAGCGACGTGGAAGAGTAAAACTGGTGGCAATACCATGTTTTGTTGATACTAGGGAATCCATAACAGCACTGGCGTACTGTATCTAATTAGTTTGCCGCCATCTGGATTTCAAAATGGCCGCCATACTAATACCTTGTTTTAAAAAAAAAAATCTCATCATAAGCAATTGCCAGTGCATTACTAATGGATGATAATCCAATTCCATGCCAGCTATTATTTCAATGAGCAACTCACACCATGGAATATTTCAAATGCCTGCCACTAGACAATTTTTAGTCTTCCGCCTCAAAGAGGATGGGAGACTATTAAGTTAGTGGCCGTCCGCTTGGAGGTCGTTCCGTGCGAAATTGTTTTCCATGTTGCAAAATTACCTTTGTTCGCATTATACTGCTATTCGGCAATTGCGATGTACTGGCAGCTCTCAAAGTTCGGATAAACTGGGCTGTTTTAGTTTCCCCGGAAATGCCGAGCAACCAACGTTTAAACTTGGTTCGATTTACTGGCACCACTGACTTAGCAACTTGGTGACAGACACCACAGGGCACCGCCATGTGTGATTGCACCAAACTTGTTTGTTCTGTCATCCAATGCCATCTGCCACATGCTATGCCATCTCATACTTCATTCGGACTTAGCAGAGCTGGTTGCTGTGGTTGCCCAATTGCTTTATGGGGCCGTGTTATTTTCCTTTGCTGTCGCGGCTTTGCAATATTCGTAACCGTGAAGCTCCAACTGAGTGGATGAACAATGGAAATTGTTACGGGATCGGTCTCGGCTGTGATGTACTATACCCTAAGCTCAGATACTGTTGAATCTTGCTCCCTGGTTGAATTTAGAATGTCAACAACATACATTACATTAGCGGATTATGCTGTAAAGAGTTAAGGAATTCGTGGACCCATAATTGTTAGAGTTAGGCCTACGGTTTTGTGTTTGAGCTTTTGAAATGCAGTACGGATTTGTCAAGGTACGGGTATCGGATTTTGCTGCATAAATGAAGCTTCATTTTATGAAGTTGAATATAGTATTTTAGTGTGTGTGCACTGCCCCGGTTCATTGCCACTGTGTAGCGGTACTCATAGGCAAGGCCTGCCCGACGAGCTCGGCCCAGTCAGCCAACAGGTCACGCACACTGCGAGGTTGCGCACACCCGTAGACAGCACTTTGTACGGCGTGTAAACATCGATGAGGGGTGAAATATCGCCGTTTTTTTCTTCGTCACTACTTAAATCACTACTGCTAATATTATCATCATTTTACACTAAATATCCATCTTATCTTGGTCTCTGAGGTTCAATTTTAGTGAAAAGTAATGAAAAAGATGCCCTTTCGGAAGAATTGAAAGGGCAAAATTTTGCACAACAAAAACTTTTCAAACAACTACTCCTAGAAATCTGTAATAGTTTAACCTTTTAGAGTTGAGTGACCTAGTTAACCATGCTTGTGTGTAATTTCCACAGTGAGTGTCCTACGTAAAATTGTTAATTTAAGAAGTATAAAAATGATGCAAACGGTAAAACGCAGGACGATTAACAAAACATTCGCATAAAATAAACCTCGGCTCATTTCTCACACAAGGGTCACCGGTTCTGCCAATAGGAGGCTGCCGATAGGGCATATGATTGGATAATCGTTCACTCACCAAGGCCATGTTCCATTCGGTCTTGAATGCAAGGGGGGGGGGGCTCATTTCTTTTTATTCTTTCTGATTTCTGGTGTAAATCTTTGAGTGTCGCTGTGGTCAAAATGTTAACGGGGCCGTGTGGGGTGTTGGGGAGGGGGTGGGTGTTTGTGGTGAGGGGTGGGGTGTTGGGGAGGGTGTGTTTGGGGTGTTGTTGTGGCGGGGTGTTGGGGCAGGAGGCTGTTCTGAGTGGTGATGAGCTTCGCGTTAGTTTTTTTTGTTTCGTGTTTTATATACGTTTTGTGCGTTATTTCTTATTTTGTGCCGACCCTACTTTTTTTTTTGTTTGTGTCTGTTTTGTTTTTTTTTATCTTATTTCGGTACCTTTGTTTGTTCTTTTCTTGTTTCTTTCATTCTTTGCTTTTTTATGTTTTGTCCTTTGTTGGTGCTAGGGGGTGTGGCTGTTGGTTGTGGCGATGGTATGGCTATTGGGGGGCGGGGGTGGGATTTGGGGAGGGATTGCGTGTTGGGGATGGGTGGTGTGCTGTCTGGGGCGTGGGTTGGGGGTGTTGGGTCGGGGCCATGGTGTTGGGGGCGGTGTATTTGGTGCTTTCTTGAGGTCGGGTGCCGGTTTGGGGGTGCGTCGGGAGGGGCTGTTTGTGTTGGGGAGGGGAAGGGTGTATCGGGGCAGGGTTTACAGGGTGTATTGGTGGGGAGTGGAATGGTGTTATATGGGATGGGTGGGATGGTTTTGGGGTGGGGTGACCTCCATCATCCTCCTTGGTTACCTCATGACCTAGGTGACTCAATGTACCTGGGACATTTTCCTGGGTGACCTCCATTTGACCTGGGTGACGTGTGACCTGGGGTGACCTAATGTGACCTTGGTGACCGCATGTGACCTCAATGACCTCATGTGACGACCCTAATGACCTCATGTGACTTTAATGACCTCATGTGACTTTAATGACCTCATGTGACCTTGGGGTGACCTCATTTAACTTGGGTTGACCTCATGTGACCTTGGTGACCTCTTGACCTTTGTTTACCCCTCATGTGAACTTAATGACCTCATGTGACCTTGTTACCTCATGTTGAACTTGGTGAACCTCATGTGACCTTGGTGACCCTCAGGTGACCATGGTGACCTCATGTGAACTTGTGACCTCATGTGACCTTGGTGACCTCATGTTGACCATTGTGACCTCATGTGACCTTGGTGACCTTTGTTACCTCGTGACAATGGTGCCCTCATGTGACCATGGTGAACCCATGTGCTCTTTTGACCTCAAATGACCTTTTGATCCATTGGATTAAAATCACCTAACTTTCAACAAATTAAAACCTATATGTATACTTTCCCTACGTTCTTGCAATTGATGCTGTCCACAAAACCTAAAAAGAACTTGGACGTGGAATTCATTGAGTATACACATCTTGACCTCAATGGACCCCCTACCTGACTTTTGGACCCCATTTTTGGAAATTTGATACATTTCTCCAAATAAAGTTGTATAGCTACCAAACTTGATAAAAAGAACAACGGGCCTCAAGCCCATGCACAATCCAGCCATTGACCTCTAATTAACTTGCCTGAAACCTTTGACCCCGTTTTGTCAAATCTATAAAACACTTCTACAAATAACATGCTGTGACACACCCTAACTTTAAACAACCACTGGTTCTGACTTTTGGAGGGTATGCACAGATGAACTCTTCTGCCCCCTATGTGACCTTTAACATATTCTTCTCTGCAAATAGATGTCTTAGAATCATCAAACTTTGCCATAAGAACTACTTGCACAAGACCATGGGGTTATATTTCTATTGAATCTCTAATGACCTTCTGTAACTTCAGTCCTATTTTGAAAAAAAACTGTAAAACAGCTCTTTCTAAAAAAACAGAGCAAAAATCACCAAACTTTCACACAAGAACTGCTTCATTCAATTTCACAAATCAACCATTACAAACACCCCAATACTCACACAACACCGCCAATTTTTTCCCACCTCGACAACCCAATCCCACGCACCACTGATGGGCGGAAGACTTTTGGTTAGTGATCCGACTTTGTTATGTTTTTATTAACAATGTAATGCCAATATAACTACAATATTCTACTATTTTAAACACGATCCTTGAAATACCTGACTATGATCTTGGGGGATTGTCTTTTTCATTACATGAAGATTATTTTCCATTTTTTCACCATCACCCTACCGTCACTTGTTTTTCGGGGAAACTTTTATTTGAAATTTCCTTAGAGGCCTATTACATGATTACATGGGTTACCCAGTACCTAGTCAAGATAGAACTTAAGTTCTTTAGGGCTTGTGTAGAGAGTATACTCAGCTATGGAGAGCCTGAGACTTTCCATTTTTGGCCACTGACCCAAAAAGCTTGAGGACCGGATCAATTGCTGTTAAATACAACTTCTTAGAAGAGTAATTAACATCAGCTGGAGAGATATATTTCCAAAAATGAGGTATATGGAGATATACCACTACTATCAGAAACCATAAAAAGAGACGCTCCAGTTTGCAGGGTCAATGAATGCGGACAAACTCGACCAACATTATCTCTCACCTGATTTCTGGACGCCGTGGCGGAAAACTTAGTTATCCTGATGTCATTGCTAAAGATATTCGATTGTATGCAAGTGAGAATCCAGCAACTCATGATGGATAAGGCACAGCCTTTTGTACCAATTTGTCTCAGCTGGTTTCGACGTTCCAGTACAGGCGACAGAGATGATGATGAGTAAGGATAGCCTTCTGGCTTGTTAAGTCTGGTAATCAATTGTGTTACCAAGGTCACTGCATTTACAGAGCACTGTTTGGCAATATGTGCTGCATTGCTGTTCTTGAACATACACACATGCACAAAAAGTTTATCAATGAGAAACATTTTAACTGCTATCATAGGTCGGAAAACTATCCTCACAAATTTTGAGATTAACCAATTGGTCAAAACTTGAAATCTAGGGCTTTATCACCTACTATTAGATATGTTAGCAAAATATCCTCCCCAATCAGTACCTCTAAAAGCGTGCAGACCTTATTGACCTATATTTTTTTTTCGCATTCCAAACTGCTGCCAACACCTTGACGTATGTCAAACTGTGCGCTTCGCTTTTCTTTTCGGTGATAAAGTGAAGCTCACACCTGGAAGGTTGAACACCAATTCCACTGCACGTGGCCAGATTTCTCGATTTCGGTCGGAATAATTAATAACATCGCTACCGTTGAGAGTTTGCCATACAAATTTTGGTGCTGTGGGGTTTTTTGTTGATGTAAAATCTGATTCTGACTGTTATTATGCTGTCAGATTAACGGTTGTTATCCATACAGGGTTGTTTTTGTCCCAAAAAAAAAACCAACTCCAATCGGGTAGAATTATTAAAAAATGGGTACCTTTTGCGAGTTTGGTTAATCAAATTTGGTAACTAGGGTCTTTGGATGCTGAATCATATCTTGGATGCTATTATGCTGTCAGATAACAGTTTTATATATAACAGGGTGTCCCAAACAAATAAACAACCACCAAAGCGCCCCTCATTTATACCTTAATTTGCATATATGTAACTTTTAAAAACAAACGTGCAATCTTAGCTTTTGAAAACTGAAACAGCTTTCAGATCAGATGTAAAATGGTTGGAACTGAAGCCGTTTAAAGACAATAAACAGAAAGTGATATCTGATACGGGAAGGAATTAAAAGTTTTCTTGCTGCTCTTGACAAATGAAGTCCATATAGTCTCAGAAATGAATGATGAGACTGAAGTTCGTTCAACTGTTACCACTTCTCCTCCTCCTACATTACCACCTTCAATTTGAATACAGTACAAAGTGAAAAAAAATTGGATTTTCTATTTTGACAAAAATGGTGCAATTTCCTGATTGCAAATGCATCGCAATGAAACAAAAAAATGATTCCCAAAACAGACCTTTTTGGAGCACCTTTTATTTAGACGCCTTGTATTTGAAAATATGATAAAAATAATATTAATTATAATAATAATGAATGATACGTGGAAATTGTGAGATAATAAATACTAATACATTCGATAGGATGTACAATATGAGTTAAAAATAATGCCATAGCAATATTTTAGATGATTTGAGAGTTATAGCTTTCTAGGAGCATGACCTTGCTGTCTGCAGGAAGCCAGCTTTCTTCGTTTTCTTGACATGAAAACCTTCTCACGGATTGCAAGTTTGGGCTAAGAATGAGCCAATTGCATCAGCATGAGATCCTGGTTGTCTTCATTCGAGAGACCTTCCTAGTGAAGAAACTCTCGGAAGTTCTTGGCCTATGTAGATGCCTCTGTGCTCTTCACTTAGCATGCCAATAGGCAGCTCCTTGGACCTGAGGACTTGATGCGCATGCACAGAACCTTGTGAAAACACCTTGTGGCATATTAATACCAATCATAGAGTTGTATATTTACCCTTTGAAACAAGTGTTTAAAAGCCTTGTGGAAAGCACGAATAGGCCCTATAGGTGCCACCGCACGCCACGGCAGATTTTTCTTTCATTAGGGGCATTAGAAAGACCCTCTAGATCCCTGGGAGGCGGGCTTGGATGGTTGCAGCCAAATTTTGTTGTAATCATTCCCTTTCATATAGGGCTGAACTTTAGTGGGGGTTAGAAGGTGGGCAATTATAGGCCAAAAAAAAAAAATTACTAAGTCATTTTTATTAACGAAGTGCGAAAAAGTGATCAAATTCGCTCTTGACATATATGCAATTCCAATTCCAGAAAAAGATACTGAAAATAGTTTCAGAGACATGTTGTATTGATAAAAAGGGCAATTATAAAGATAGAAAAAAGACAGGAGGGTTTGCAGAGTCATGTATTAAGGTGTGATTGATAACAACAACTTGAAATCTGCACAATTTTACACATTTTTAGGAATAAAGTACTGAAAATTTGGTTGTGTTTTCCGTGACTTCAGTTATGTGTTTTGGCTACCCCGGGATTCCATAGAGCCAAACAATTCAGATTACTAATGTTGGCTTGTTTACTGGGTACTGGAAATTTTAAAATGACATTGAAGGCGTCGATTTTTTGGTCCCCCGCCAACTTTTGCTGGCGAAGGGGGACTATAGAAAGGCTCCCCGTCCGTTATCGGTGTGCAGTGGCGTGGTGTGTGCGTGTGTGAGGGTGTGGTCCAGCGGATATCTTTGGAACTAAGCAAGTGTGGGGTGTCCATCTTCGCAACTAGATGTTTCCCACATACGCGTTGGGGGGTTTTGGGATCCCGAATGGGTCATGTGTCATGGGTCAAAGGTCAAATGAGGTCAAAAATTATGGTAAAAAATTAGGGTAAATTGCTATAAACCTTGTCAACACGATATCTGTTGATCTAAGCAAGTATGGATGTCCATCTTGCACCATATATGTTGCTAAGGAAGGCGGCGGATGAGGTATCGGAGAGAGATGGGTCATGTGCCATGGGTCAAGGTCAAATGGGTCAAAAAATTCAATAAACCTTGTCAATTGTGGTAGGATGAAACTAGGTGTGGTTGTGCTCAACATTCGTTGCCAAAATTTTGAAGGTCATTTCAAGGTCATGTGAGGTCCATTCAAGGTCAAATCCCCGTGCTCTAAAAATGTGGTTTAGGATGATGAAATTGGCTAGGTGCAGCAATATTCAGTGCCGAACTTTGAAGTCATTTCCAGTCCGCCTTGGTCATCCAAGGTCAAACTCTAAACATGTGGTAGGATGATGAAACTTGGGGTTTGGGGGGGGTGTGCTCAACATTCGGTGCCAAAATTTTGGAAGGTCATTCAAGGTCATGGTGGGGTAAATTCAAGGTAAAAATCCCTAAACATGTGGGTGGAGATGAAAACTTGGTGTGCGGTTTGCCAAACATTCGGTGCCGAAATTTTTGAAGGTCATTTCAAGGTCAGTGGAGGTCATCCAGGTCAATCCCTAAACATGTGGTAGGATGATGTGAAACTTGTAGGTGCAGTCAATATTCAGTGCCGAAAATTTTGAAGGTCATTCAAGGTCACGTGGGGTCATCAGGTCCAAACTTCTAAACATGTGGTAGGATGATGAAAATTGGTGGGTTTGTGCTAAACCTTCGGTGCCAAAATTTGAAGGGTATTTTCAAGGTCATGTGGGTCAGTTAAAGGGAAATCCTAACATTGTGGTTAGGATGATGATTGAAAACTTAGGCGGTTGCGGTCAATATTCAGTGCTGAAATTTTAAAGGTCATTTCAAGGTCATGACGATGGAGGTCATCCAAGGGTCAAGATCCCTAAACATGTGGTAGGATGATGAAACCGTGGTGCGTTTGCTCAACATTAGGTGCCGAAAATTTTGAAGGTCATTTCAAGGTCATGTGAGGTCCATTCCCGGTCAAATCCCTAAACATGTGTTAGGATGATGAACTTTGTAGGTGCAGTCAATATTCAGTGCGGAAAATTTTGAAGTTCATTTCAAGGTCACGTGGGGTCATCCAGGTCAAATCTCCAAACATGTGTAGGATGATGAAACTGGTGGGTGTGCGCAACATTCGGTGCCAAAAATTTTGAAGGTCATTTCAAAGGTCAATGTGGGTCATTCAAGGCACACCCTACACTTGGTAGATGATGAAACGTAGTGGGTGCGGTCAATATTCAGTGCTGAAAATTTTAAAGGTCATTCAAGGTCAGGCGAGGTCATCCAAGGCCAAATCTCTAAACATGTGGTAGGATGATGAAACTGGTGTGTGCGGGCAATTTCAGTGCCGAAAATTTTGAAGGTCATTTTCCAGGTCATGCAGGGTCATTCCAGGGTCAAATCTCTAAACCTGTGGTAGGATTATGAAACGTGGTGGGTTCGTCGATATTCAGTGCAAGAACTGGTTGAAGAATCAATTTCAAGGTCATGTGGGGTCATCCAAGGTCCAATCACCTATGCAAGGTTGTATGGTCATGAAAACCAAGTTCATCTGGGTCAAATCACTATGCATGGATGTATTGTCATGAAACCAAGGTCCTCTGGGTTAGTCCAAGGTATTGAAACTGTTATGGTAGGAGCCTCTTTGGTTTCCTCCAGGAACAACCTCCCTAGTTGTGTTACTTTTCCTCCTACCCACCCCTCACGAGCGTGGGACCTTTTGTGTTTTCGAGAACCGCTTGTGATTATTGACACTCCCCTGGCCCACTGTGCATGAAGGTTAATGAATACAATCCGTGCTGGCGAATATACATCTATATCCCTGATGTTTCTGTCCTCTTTGACGCATCAAGTACATGCATTGGGATCAAGGTGGGTCCTGCCTCTCCTCGCATTAGTGCTGCACCAATTTTTTTAGAAGCCATTCACACCTGGTTTGTTGGAATCATGAGGATGCCAACTAAGCTCCTGCTGCTAGCTGCCTTTCATTGAGTAGATTTTTCCCAAGTAATCGTCCCATCTGAGACTGTTTCAATATGGACAACAGCGTTGTCACAGTGTACTAATTTTGATTAGTCCGAATTCTCTGATGTCAAACTTGAGACCGATCAATGCCAGCAGGACGAACCTTTTGCCATATGTCCAGAGCTTTCAGTGAGTTTTCTGTCGACGATATCACATCCTTCATCATACACCGGATACAATCTTACGGAAGGTTCGAACAAAGGTGTTGGCAAAATAATAGCAGTGTACCATTGTTGGACTTTATTGATACTCAACACGCCATGGCGTCTATTATCCAAATGTATTGGAGCTTCAACCCGTTTGATTCACAGCAGTGAGAGTCCATTGGTGGTTCCCTGTTAGACTCATGAATGACATGCAAAGTACTCTTGTCATTTGGGATTAAAAGAAGGGCATCTGAGGAGAAGAGTGATCTGCGGAAACAGAAAACTGATAAGCTGTTCCCGTGTTTGGTCCACGAACAAAATTTGTGAATGGAATGCCTGACTTGGTCACCATGAAATCACCAGTTTTTAGAGCTTCCCAAGTTTCTTGTACAGTGCACTAACATCTTTATTTGGGGCAAGCCAAATTGGTCCAAGTCAAGCATCATATTTGTAGGGATCAGGAGCAAAGAAGTATTTGACTTGCTCCCAAGGGCAACCAAGACCAAGCTCCCGACTCTCCTTTCTACTGCTGGAATCAAAGTAGACTCTCTACTTGCTTCATATTTTTTGCCATGGTGGGTAGGTTTTGACCAAGTGCAGCTCGGATCTAGTCTCTGAAGACATTAATCTCTCTTCAAACAGACCCCACCATAGCGGCTGTCTTCTCATATGACGCCTATTGTGGAGTTCGTGTGTGACTTTCAGGATTAGTGGTAGTACAAAGTTTTCTAGCTTTAAATAAGTTCTTCAAAGAGGGGTCATAGCAGAACCATGATATTGTTACATTGGGTACTCTACAACACCAGTATACTCTTTCCATTAAAGATTGATGGATTGTCAGCTGGTGATTGGTGAATAAAGACCAGACTTCATGCCTTGGATATTCCAGATACTTTGCGATAGCATGAAGTGAAGCAAACCAAGCATGGAACTCACCAACTCTCAAACCCAATTGGTATTTCCTTTTGAAGATGCGTTACATTGCTCTTTCTAAAGTCAAGATCAAGTGTTTATGACATTTTTGTGATGAGGACCTACAACTAAAGTGGATATCCCTTGAGCAAGGCAAGGCAACTGTAGCCTATATAGGGCAGTAAAATCATTTTGAGGTCTCCTTAAAAAAATGCTGTTTCCATGATGGTCCTGAATGATACATGTAGTCCGCATAACTTTAAACTCTGAACACTTCTGGCTTGCAGTACGCGAATTATCTAAGGCTTTGCAGTACTCGGAAAAGGTTTTTTCAGATACACGGAAAGGTAGATCGAAGACCTTGTAGTTTCTCTCCCATAACCTTTACCCAATCTCGTGTCCCGAATTGCTTGCTCCACCCTACGTCTTTGTACGTTTACTTATTGACTCATAAATTTAATTATTTGAAGTCTGATTCAAACCATGCTGCTAAAATAAAGTGGCTTTAAATATCAATCAATCACTCAAGCTTTATTATTCCCGGAACCATCACAAATTTTTTTTCACTGAGGCCGTGATGTCAACATATATACACATATAAACATACAGGTTCAAAAAAACAAGGTAACTGTCAACTTGTGCATGGTGCATGTGGTAATGTACATGAAACATATGCAAAAGCAGTATTGGTAAATTGTAAAAAAGTGAGCTTATAAGAGTCCATTGGTTGAATATTTTTTAGTACTACTTACTTGGAAGTAAGTACTTACTTGGAAGTAAGTACTTACTTGGAAGCATTTAAGCACTCTAATTGTTAAAAACATATCCGTATTTAACTAAACTATGAAACATCTTCCAGCCTATAGTCAGGTCCATGTAGGTTATACCCAATGCCCATATGTCTCTAAATTTAGGGTCCCTCTTACTGGACAAAAGGAGGGTACCTAATTAGTCCTGCCCGTCAATTTACCAAAGCGCCCGCGCAGGTGAAGTCTCACTGACTCTGTTAGGATGTGTTCAATTAGGGCTTTTATCGGATTATCAAATCAACGGTTTACTGATTAATAAGATCGGCAGTTTTTCCCGTTTGGGACAACATTAATTTAAAATGGCGGCCATTTTGAAATTCACGATGGCGCCTAAACCAATTAGATACAATAAGGAAATGCTTTTCAATAGAATCCCTGTATCACACACAACATGGTTATTGTGCACCACTTTCACTTTGCTAAGTTCCCGTCTATGTTACTCACAAGCCAAGATATGGGGCAAAATGTACATCATGTAATCGAAAAAGGCGACCATTTTGAAATTCAAGATGGCGGCCAACCCAAATTAGTGACAAGCAAGGCAATGCTTTTAATGGAATCTCTGGTATTACAAACATCGGTATTTGCCACCATTTTTACTATTCTGAGTTGCTCATAAGCCGAGATACAGGACATATCATAGTTGAAAATGGCGGCCATTTTGAAATTCAAGATGGCAGCCAAACCAAATCAGTTACAAGTAAGATAATGCTTTCAATGGAATCCCTGGTATCGCAAACATGGGTATTGCCACCATTTGTACTCCTAAGTTGCTCATAGCCCGAGATATAGGACAAAATATAATGAAAAATGGCGGCCATTTTGAAATTCAAAATGGCTACTGAAGACGTGGTTGAAAAAAATGGCACTTAACTTTTTTGAAATCAGCACCCCAAAATTGACAAAGTTGGGGTTTTATTGATTTAAAAAATCTTTTTTGCATTCTGAGGGGGAAAATGCCAAGGAAGCACTTAACAGCATTCAGCTTCCTGAGGGGTAAATGTCCAGTAGACATTTAGCAGTATTCAAGTTACTAAGGGGTACTTGCCCTGTAGGCACTAACAAGCACTTGCTTATTTTTTTCACTAAATGCCTGGGAGTCATCAGCTCTCAAATAACCATGATTTGCCTAAAGTGCTGGTCGGACTGCATGGTTAGAGTAAAATGTATGTATCAATCCTTTCTTCCTGCTTTAAGTGTATGCATAAAACCAAAGTTCAGCTCAGCTAAATCATACATTGTAGGTTCTGCTGGAATCATGCATTTAGGCACACTCTTCCTCCAAGCTATCAAAATAAAACTTTCAACTTAAAAGAATAAACTAGAGTAATTTGAAATTATTAGATTTTAAAAAAGTACTCCTTACCAAAGACTGACAAGAATACAATTCTCAAAATACATAATTTCTTGTTCTCAATATGAAGCTAGTGATGGTAACCATCCAATACTCCATATATATGTTAATTTCACAGTGCACGGTGGAGGCAGGCATGGATTTCCCATCTCAGACGGCACCTCTGTACACCCTCAACTGTGTCAGCTCAGTACCATGTGTCTACACCTGGGCACCATTGCAACAAAACTTCATGGTTTGTATGGTTTTATTTTTATATCTATTTAATAACTTGTAAAATTGTGATGGGTTATGAGGAGACATGTTTTTTAATTTGTCATTCAGGGGTCACTTAGGAGGCTTTTAAACCACATAATCAGACGACCTAATTGAGAACACCTCTGTGGAATAGAAAACAAGATATAAACAAATCAGACCACCTACCTTTAGGAATCCATGGTCTGCTTTGAAAGTACCATATTAGTTAGTTAAACCAAGTTTTAAATCCGGTTTGTCCCCGCTAAACGAGGGTGGCAGGATATACCTCACACTCAGCAATACTGCTGTGTGAGGATTTATTGGAGCAAAAGATAATTGACCGGATGCCCTTACTGACGTCAATCGACAGTTATCGGTGGTGGACCTAGCCTTTTGGCAACCACGTCCACCATGCAAGACAGCATGTGCCGGATGGCGGCCATTATCTCTCCAGAGCTGATGCCCTTGTAGGTAGATTTTCTTTTTCATTTTACCAGGGTAATCAGCTACGTATACCCTCCTCATCAGATTTCCTTAGAAACCAGATGGGGGTGACGGTTTAGCCACCGACATATAGCAGCAAGCCCTCAAAGGAAACCTGACCTGACCTGTTTGTAATCAACATCTTTTTTTTTTTAAATTTTTGAATGATATCCAGTCCATAAACCCTGTCTATTTTAACTGGTTCCACTTTTACTAGATGGATTTGAAGGACATTCATTCAATGGAATAAATGAGTGTAAAAATATGTTTTTATTGCAAAATTAGGCCTCCTAATTGACCTCTAATGCCCCTAGTTGAAAACTTTATGCCTTTGGGAATTTATTACAGACAGTATGGTAGGATCATGAAAGTAAAGTGCATGAGTTAAGAAGCACTGCTTTCTATAATGCGTGAAGAGGTAAATTAATAATATAAGGAATAATTTTCATGGCAACATTTTTAATAATTAGTTTCCTTTTCCTAGTGTAGTTTTAGCTGCTTTGTTTTTAAGTAATTATTATTTGTATGTGGGAGATTCCCAAAAAAGGTAGCAATTAGTTAATCTAAAGGATATATTATACAATCAACTTTGTTGTTTTGTTTAAGGTTGATGATGAAACAGTCCTGCATAACATTCCGTACATGGGAGATGAAGTGCTGGACCAGGATGGAGCTTTTATTGAGGAGTTAATCAAGAATTATGATGGCAAAGTGCATGGAGAAAGAGGTACCATGTCTTAACATTTCAGGGTAACTTCAGATCATTGATTGATAGTAATCAGTCAGGTTGGTTTCTGGTAGGGCACTAGTTTCTGGTAGAATGTGATCTGATCTACTGAAACCAAAGACTGGTATTTGTGACTTTGAGATAAAGGGGGAAAAATGGGGAGCTAAAAACAATGAAATTTAAAAGAAAATTGGCATTACAAAAGCGAATAACTTTGCATCTGTGTATGCCATGGATGTATGGATTTCAGCAATGACATGCATGATAATAACTTAAAGCAATAATAGTACATTTTTTTAAAGGGTGCCCCCAAATTTCAAAAATTTAGAGATTTTTGCACTGTTGCATTGGTATTTGGCTAGTAAACTTTACCTGTGAATGGTGAAGCTCGAACTTCTTTGTGTCACATAAGAAGGAATTTTGTCATTAGAATAATTAATATTGGATCACGATAATAATTCAACGCTGCTGAAAACGTCATTCCAATATGAAAGAACCGGGAAATAGAGCTATGTACGTATCAATGCTCATGAATGCATTAGCTGTTCGGTTGGTTCATGCAGGTCAAGTTAGGATCATTTTCGTGAGATTGTGCTATTTCAAAATGGATAGACAGAAATTTCATGTTGCAAGTGCTTCTGTTGAATTAAGATAGGGATGCCCATCTATCTAATTACAAAATCTCTTCTTTTATGATGCGTGCACAATTTTGAGCATTGCATTTCACTGGTATAGTTTACTAGACAATCACCAACACAACTGCATGAATCTCACAAATTTGAAAATTGGGGGTGCTCTTTAAAAATGTGTTATTATTGGTTTAATTTTCAAAATTGCTTCCTTTGGCCTGTGTCAATCAGATCATGTTTACATTAAGGAAAAAAAGACAGATTTAGGCATGGAAAACCAGTAAAAAGAAAGTTATGCCGTGTTATTCAGTTAACATAAGAATGACACAAATGTTTCATCCGGTATTTATGGAAGAAACACCATCATTTAGTATCAAAATTTCATTTTGGGAGAAAGCTGCCGTGGGTTTCCGTATTGTTGCAATGGGTCATGGAAAAGTTAGGAATTTTAACCATGCTACCTGCCGATTGATTAAAATGGAACTTTTATGATTTTTTTAAGCTAATCAGTAACATGGTGAAAATGGAGGTAGGACTGATGCAGGTTAGGAAATATTAACCCCAAACATTGTTATTTGTTTCAGTCAGATGAGGTTTGATTTTGGCCAAAATCAATTTGCCATACAAACAAATAATCAAAAAAAAATATTTGCAAGAAAAAGCACGAGCACTGTGTGACAAATCTTGAGAACAACTCAGCTATTAATTTAGAAGGCCTTATATTACAATTACCTTTACACTACCTGATTTTTCTTTAATTACAGAGGGTGTTTTCATAGCTGATGAGACACTTGTGGATCTTGTTAAAGCTGTGGCTGCAGCAGCGGAAGAAAATGAAAATGGCTCCGAGAAATTGGGTGAGTGTCTTGTTACTATGCATGTAATTGGTCATTTATTAGTAATATCAAAGAGAAGTGTGTTTCTTGTTTATTTTACTGATTCACGTTTTCTGATTTTTATGTAGGAGACAGAGAGGAAGAGTCGGCATTTCCCAAAGACATGATTTTTGAAGCGATTAATAGTGTATTTCCGGACAAGGGTACTGTGGAGGAGCTGAAAGAAAGGTGAATCATGGTTCTGGTTTTCTTCCAGTTGATAGAAAGTAAACAGGGTTATAACATCTACAAATGATAAGAACCAATCTCTTTGTATTCGTGACATGCTGTAGGCCATGAGTCCAAGCTAAACAAAATATGTTTTAACATGCACACAGATGCACTCAAAACACTAACTCTAATTGCAATCAGTAGACCATTCTCTGAGAGTCCACATTTCCCAAGTACATTTTTTTTGAAGCTGTTAAAGGGACATAAGGACTTTTGCAGAAAATTGTATTATTTGTATTTTTCGTAACTTTAATTCCTGCCAGTGTATTAAATCACACCAAAAGTAAATAAGCCTCAAAATGCTGTGTTTTTGCAATTAAAATATAGCATGCGTATGCTTACTATAGGGCTGATTGGGACAACGTGTAAGTTCCAAAACATAGATTTTGGTATTCTTTCTTTTCCACTTTTTGTCCTTTAACCCCTGAAATGTTCTTATAGTAGGTGTTCTATAACCAATCAAGTGCAAATTTAAGGAAATTTGTATCAGAAAATCTCCCTGTGTCCCTTTTAGGGCATGCTCACTGAGTCAGTGATTACAAAGTCAGTTAAAAAAGTCATGCGGTCTTGGAATTGGCCAAGACATTTAAGTGTTGATGCACAATAAGATGCTTATTGTCACCAGTAGTGTAACAGGTGGGGGTGGCAGATTGCCATCACATAGAGCTTTGACTGGGAAGAAAAAGCTGTAAATCATGCTAAATCAGCCCTTTTTTGCCTGCTCACCAGGAATTTTCACCTCCCAACCAGGAAAATTTGCTTCAGAACCGGGAATTTTCCCCCTCTGACAAGTGACCCCTGGTACGCCCCTGATTGTCACACCGAAAATTGACCATGTGTTGACCTTATATTGCAGGTATCGTTAAAGCATAGACACCTAGTGACCCAAATGCACTGACCCTCCAGAGGCACACCAAATATTTGATGGTCCCAATGCTAAGTCTGTCACACTGGGAAAAGACCATGCACTCCTTCAATACGTTATTCTGCAGAAGGGTTGCTTACAAATACGCGCTTCCTACAGCGTAAGTATATGTTGCCTGAATTGATGGTTGTTAGAGAAAGGAATTTGTACTACATAATCCAGTGTTAAACTGTCTACTTTTAACATATACTGATCAACATCACACTGGATTTGCGAGCCCTGGTATCAGTGTACGATAAGTGTTTGATTATTGTAGTTCCAGTAAGATAAATCACATAAGGTTAGCAGTTCTTTGTGTAGGAGATATTGTGATTATTAGCCGCACAGCTGTTTGGTCACTTGAGAAACTACAGTCTGATTAATAATTTGTTGGACAGAATGGACCACGCAAGCGGGGACTGCGTGAGCAAGGACGGAACATAGCCACCTCGTTTGGCGATGCGGTAATTGGTTTTGAAAAATGCGCCGAAACCTCCGCTTAGCTTGTGCCGATGCACGAGGGTGGTGCGTATCACCTGTCCAAGTAATTATTAATCCCCATGTAGTGTTTTTTTTTAACATTAAGCAGGGGCTAAATAATTCGACAGCGATTATAAATAGGGGCATGGAATGAAAACTGATGCAAAACATTGTTATGATGATTTTGTAAATTGATGCTATCAGCGCCCTCTATTGGTCAATTTGGATAGAAATCGGTGTTTGTATAGTGTAAAACTAGAATTTCATAAAATTTGCACAGAAGTAAGCTAGTGAAATAATGCATGGGTGCCAACAACTACATTATCTTAATGTTATTGTTTTATCTTGTTTTGTTAGGGAATAAAATGGACATGTAACGATTCTACCTGAAAGAGGCTGTAGATTCATTTGATGATACTCTTGAAATTTGTTAGGTAATTTTGATTTAATGTAATAGACCTTTTCAATAAAGCTGTTTTTCTTATTGCAGCTACCGTCCAACTCCAAGGTCAGACCCAACCTAAGAATTCGAAATCAGGACCAGAGAGTGAACCTTGTGACCTAACTGTTTTCTTGCATTAAGGACGGCCAAAAAAAAATTGTTTGATTGTCCCTCATCCGACTCATTTGCCTAATAAACAAGCAATATTACTCCTACGTCCTTTAGCGAGCGCACCATTGTGGTTACCAGGTTCGACCCTTGGCGGGCCTGGCGATTGCTAATGTGCGTTTGGTGTCAGTCCATACCCGGCCTCACAGGTTTTCTGGATACTTCTGGTTGCCCTCTGTTCTTAAAATGGGCTTTTTCTTCCCTAATGTGTATTCTGACTTAGTAGTGTATAATGGTAAACCGGTGAATGGAAATAGAGTAACTAAAATGACACATAGTGTTCTACTTGCCCGTATAATCCTTTTCTCTGTACGCGTAGTTTAAGCGTGCTTGTGCGAAAAAAATACGCCCTATACGAAACGGTCACTAATTGCTGTTGTGTGACATAGCAACACATTCAACGGTCGCTAAACATTTTGACCTAGTCACGTACATCTATAGTGTACAACTCTATTACGATGCACAGTACGGCAGCACGATTAATTATTCATGAACACTGGTTGACCCCACTCAGTTTGACAAGCGCGGTCACGGCAGTAAGCATGGTCGTGGTTAAAGTGTTAGCTGTAAATGTCACACGTTCGGTTCCAGTTTGACCTGAATTTAGTTAGACTTCATCACATATGTCATATTTTATATTTTTGGTGTTTTATTAAATTTTGTATCAATCTTCATAAATTGGACAAGAAAGTTGACATTTTTGCGAAGAAATAGTGGATTTACTTACCAAAGATGTTCACTGTTCTGCGCCCACATGGAAATTCGGGAATGCCGCTATACTGTACAACAAAGTACATACACTGCCGAAACTACTGCTTGCTTCACACCATTGTCCCTCATGGTGATCATCAGAGTCAATTTCAAACCTGATTCCTGTGGAGGGATCCAGAAGAGGTTCATCGCTTCATCAGATGGCCATCATAGCGCTGTCTACGGTCAGGCTGAATCCGAGCAGTCCGAATCATATGGATTGAATCTTGAAACTAGCGAGTTCTCTGCATTTGGCGAGTGTTTATCAATTTTTATTTCTTCCGTGAAAATGTTGTCCCTAATTTCTGGACATGGCACAATTCCTTTTCCGCACAGTTCTCGGGTGACTTTGCTGACTTCATCCTTTAGCAACTACCGTATATGGCTTTTTTAAACTTTGATTGTCGTCGATCAACACCACCTTTGATTGTTGTGCCCACAGAAGCTCGGATGCGTTAAACTCACAATGGTATGGAGGAGTTCTGATGATGATAGGACCATTTTGTTTTGCGAGCTCGTCAATAACATATTGTGGAAACTGCGATTTATTCTGTTGGATCAGCTGATACAGTTGGGCCTTTATCATGCGCTCATCAAAATTGATGTTATGATTGCGGAGCCACTGCTGCATCTCGGATTTTAATGAGCTGATAGTTGGGGTTTTGTCCAGTAACATCGAATGATATGATGCGTTATCCATAATAATGGCCGCGTGAGGTGGAATGTTTGGTAACAACTGAGTTTTAAACCATTTGAGAAATGTTTCTCCATCCATTCATCATGGTAGTCACTTTTACCTTGCTTACTCTGGAAAAATAAAAATGCACCCGGGACGAACCCATCTTCTGTTCCAGCGTGTAATATGATAATTCGACTCCCTTTCCCACTCGGAACATCGATGCCACCGTTACCATCGCGATCTAACCAGCACTTGCCAACTGTATGGTTGGCATTCAACCACGTTTCGTCCAAGTACACCAATTTACGATTGGTAAGTCTAATATCTTGCATTTTCAATAGAAATGTATGGCGTTTGGCCACCAAGTCTGGACGCTCTTTAACTATAGTGCGAGACGTTTGGCCTCTAGACTTGTACGTATACCCCATGTTCTTAAGTATTCTTCGCAATGTCGCTTTTCCTGATCCAGTAAATCCAGAGTTTCATCCGTCACCTTTTTAACAAACCTGTGAGGGGGGGCCATGTTTTGTGCTGTGACATGTGCTGAATTATACGGCGAATTGCCATGCGATCAAAAATCATCATCAACCTGTTCTTGGACTCTGTTTCTGTTCGCCCACGTTTTAGGCGATGAATTCAGTGTTGCTTCAATTTGCGAAGCGTCTCGGCAGGTGATACCCGTGGCTGCAAGCGTTTCATGTAGGAGTCCGGTATCTGCGTGATAATCCTTGTTCCCGTGAAGTAATTCCAAATGTTCAAAATTAGCTGCTGCGCTTGACGGACAGTAGGCTTTCCTTGGCCGACAATTGAAGCCATTTTGATAATGACAGTCTTAGAAATCTTTGACAAATTACCTCGCGAGGATATTCAGAACAACGACATGGTACGAAGATTGAAGGTGGAATGGGAAAAGTGATTTTTTTTGCCGGGGCAAATAGCGGGAGAAAAGGCCGGCACCGATGGAGGTCATAAAAAAATATTCAAAAAAAAAAATAAAAATGTAAAGATCGGGTTGTTAGGAAAGACCATGAAAACTCTTGCAGTTTTTATTTTTCTAGTTACGTGTAGTTTTACCTGTAGTGTTAAAACACTTTATCATTGCTTACAAACAACTATTTAGCTGACTACATTTAATCAAAAAATATCATTTTAACCTTGTACATTGCAGACGGACCAGTTGGGTTTTGCGTGTATACCCGATATGCTTCGTCCACCCGTGGGGTTATCGATTTTGGTTGCTTGTGAGCTGTGTTAGCTATGGGTATCTACACGCATCCATGTTCATGCACAACTCGAGTGCAGGTACAGTCATGATCGCGTGTGATGAGGTCAATATTGGCCCCGCCCCTTTGATCGGCGCAATCGAGTGAGCGTATGGTTGAGGAAAAGGAATTATGACGGCAAGTATAGTGTGTGAAATAATTAATAACTTCCTTCGCCTGCAGAGAGATTTGTGAATTATAATGTGAGTTATTGCTAAACAAGAAAGCATGGCAGTGGTTAGCTTTGAAAGTATATCATAATAAGTATATACCTACCACGACTGACTTTTGAACTCATATACCAATTATTAACATTTTGATTCTGGTTGTACATTTTGCAGCAAGGATTTTTATCACGGATAGTGACAGACATTGCCAATGTGAATAAAACCCACGGGATATCAACACCGATTTTGGGGGGTGGAACCAACAAAGGCAGGGTGGAGGACGTTTCAAAAACAAGCAACCCACACGCATGCTTGCTAGGAGATGGAAAGGCGAGAAATAAACACCCCTGAGAAACGTCCGTTTGGTAAGGATGATGGATGCCCATGTAATTATCGTTATACAGAAGTTAGTACCTACCGTGACTTTTAATCTGCAGGACACAGACAATGAGGTCTCAAGTGGTGCTGGAGACTTTGTTTAGGGTCATCCGGGCGACGGGTGGAGCTGAGCAGTTTCAGTTTAAGACACTGGATTGTTGACTAGTCATGATTTCAGGGCGCCAGGGCGCAAGAGTATGAGTTGTATTTTCCTCAACAACAGGGATTAAGAATCTGGCAAATGCTGGATTTCCAGCTTTATAAAAGTTTGACAAAAATATTGTAGTCTCATTTTTGTGTCGCCTGCCCTAAGGCAGGAAGACACATAGGGATCACTTTGTCCACTGTGTTGTTGATGTTGTGATGTTGTGTTGTGAAAAAAGGGTGACAGTTCTCTAATATACTTATACTTTGATGGATTTTTTAAACAAAACTGGAGGGCACAGGTTGCAACAGGGAATCCCCCAGTTGTTGATGAGGGTAAAAGGTACATACGAGGTCAAAGGTCATGGTGGAGGTTTCAATGTGAAAATGGCTGAAATGTTTGTTAAAACTTTGAAAAGTTGAGAGTTCAATTGAAACCAAAATTGGTTCTGGAGTTTACATGCAAGCCCTTATTGTTTATGAGGTCAAAGGTCACATATCAGGTCATCAAAGGTGATGTTAGGCCTATCTCACAAACCGCGACGGCAGGCGAACACAAGCGGTCCAAGGACCGATGTATGTTTTTTTAGTGTCGGAATGCTGGAAAAATAATCGGAACACAAAAGAAAACATGGTTAAATGACAAGACTAAAAATCTATCATATTTATTATCATTCTCTATGTTCATGCATTCTTTTTGTTCATTGGTTCTATACAATGTTATATGGGAAATTTTCTGATTCTGAGATTGATAGTCTCTTTGCATCATTTTTACTTCATATTTGAACATTGATATTCTGATAGTGTACAGATCAAAAATGAAAGGAAAGATCTTGTAAGGCATGCGAATTTAGAAAGCTCAAGGATAATGGAGTTGTAGAATGGGACATCATGTTGAAGGTAGCAAGGTGAACTGCTTTATTTGAACACTGCAGCATACAAAGTGCCATTTCTTGAGACTGCACTCATTGCAGTTTTTTCAGAAAAATTTAGTGCTTCTTGTAGGCCTATTCTAAAGGGATCCCCATTAAGAAATACTAGGTAGACCATTACCTTAATAAGAAGAGGGAACTGATTATGTATAAGTGGAAATTTCGCGTACAGATATTTTTGCGATTTTAACAGTTTTGCCAAATGCGCGAGAATTATTACGGTATTGACATCAAGCCAATACAAAATCATTGGGAAAAGTGATGTTCGCGAGTTTTAATTTCGCATTTAAGTTCCTCGCCGAAAATTCGCGAACATAAAAACTCGCGAAAATTCCACTTGTACGAGTATAGTCAATTGTGACGGATTGTCCCCTACAGACCTAAAATTGAATTAAAAGATTCATATTTA